>JAMKCH010016935.1:0-33370 GCA_023653785.1 Ophioderma brevispina
AAACTTTCTCGAAGGAATGACAACCTGGTCGTGTGATATTATAGAGAAGGGTCAGTCTTGCAGCTTGTGTACGGAGTTCTAACTTATCCCAATCTAGTTCAGCCAGCATTTTAGTTAGTTACACTGCTCTTCCTCTCGTAGTTTCTACAAGCAAACCTGGCCGCCCGATGCTGAACCATTTCCAATTTCTGTTTGAGTTCCTACCTTGTTATGTGGATCCCACAATGTACTTGAGTAGGCCTATTCTAAATGGGGCCGGACCAAGGTTTTATAAGCCGTTACCTTAAGCTCAGTTGTACATGGGTGTAGGTTCCTGCATACAGGATTAAGTACTCTTTTGGCTTTTGAGACACAGTGATTTATATGGTCATCCCATTTAAGGCTATTGTTAATGTGAATCCCTAAGTATGAATGTGATGCAGTTTCTTGTAAGACTGTATTATGGTGTGTAGTTGCGGGCCTGGCATGAGTGAGTTTGAGGACATAGCATTTTTGGATGTTGAATTTCATTTGCCAAATGTCCTGCCAGGTATACAATTTATCAAGATCGGCTTGTAAACAAGAAACAGAGTTGTCGTGGATGAGACGATACATAACACAATCATCCGCGAATAAACGAACCTCTGATGAGATGTTATTTGGGAGGTCGTTTATGTATGCCAAGAATAATAATGGGCCGAGTATGGTGCCTTGCGGAACGCCTGATATAACCTGCACCCAATCTCCATCCACGACAACTCTCCGTTTAGTTAAGAAATTAGGTATCCAAGTGTGTGTCCTTCCTGTGATACCAAAGCATTTCATCTTAAATGTGAATAATATTGTTTGGAAGTGATCACTTAAATCCAATATAAGAGTGACAGGCTCTTGTTCATCTAGGTATTTGTAAGAATATAATCAATTAAGGTTGGACTTGTTTCTGTTATTCTGTGTGGTTGGCTTTAGAATGGTATAGAGGAATATCATCAATGGGTCTGTGCTTTTCCTCTACTATCAGTGATTTGCTAAATCAGAAAATCGAAAAAATTATCAAAAATCAGATTTTTGCATGGCTGTAATAATAAGTAAAGCCTTCCTCCTATACAAGAGCTTACAAGTGATAAGACCAATAGCAACCTGATAAGGACAAAATCAGATATTTTAGTCATTACTCTCTTACTACAACATAATTGAATGGAGATTCATATCCTTGAACACCGATGTTTTCTCCCTTTTCTGTCATTTTTTTCAGTTGGAAAAAGTAAGTTATGAGAATTCTTCAGAGTATCCATCACTTTTAAACCATTCCTGCAAAGCAAATTTCAAATATATTCAAATGACTCTTTCGGGTGGATCCCGGGGTGGATCATAGGCCCTAATATTAAAATCCCCCATGATGTAACACATTTTGTTTTCATTGGTGATTTTCTCAAGAGTTGAATTAATTTCATCACTAAAATTGTCAATCGATGTAGGCCAATAAGCCTTGTAGGCCTACAATACACCTACGATTATCATATTTTCCCCTTTTCTTGGTTGATTCGATAAAATGGTTCATAACTTGGAGTTGCATTGCAAAGATCGTTAGGCCCTAATTTTTCCGTAATTGATATTTCAGATCGTTCAAAACAAACTCCTAACATTTATATTCAATTGAGAAGTTATTCTCTTGGGAATCTAAGCTGGAATAAATGACTTGATCTGATCATCTTCTCTGCATAGGGTGACATTTCTGATGTAATATATCATGGCCAGTATCATGCATCCTCAACCGGGATCCTCAATCATGTTGTGATAGGTAAAGGATTGAAGATCACTGATCTTATCAGTCTGCATCTTGATAGTATTTCAGGCAGTTATAGGCAAAGACTACGCTCGGCCTCTGATTCTACCCGTCTCACGGTTTTTCGCTCTGAAAGCAGGCGATAGTTGCTTCACGATCGCATCACCCTTGCTTTGGAATGTGCTTCCATCTAGCATTAGGGAGTCAACAACAATGTCTTTGTTCAAGAAGTGCCTGAAAACCTATCTCTTTACTAGATCTTTGTAAGGCGCTGTGTGCTTTGTAGAGCGCCATATAAATGTTCTGTTATTATTATTATTATTATTATTAGATCATGAATTGTCAAATCTCGAGAAATCAAAATATTTTTTAATATGATTCGTGTTGTTATCGGCACATACGTTGTCAGGGTCATTATGATAATTAACACGGAAGGACAACTTTTTTACAGTTGAAACAGATAAATTAATTTGAATATAAATTCATTTGAATATACTTTTTTCCATATTTTATCGTTGAACATCAATGCAGGTATTATAGAAGATGATTAGATCATATTATGATGAGTGGGGAAGCTTGATGAGTGGGGCCAGCTCAGGGCAAAAAAAAAATTGTTGTATTGGAGTAACGGGCCAGTGCAAAATAGGGTAGGGCGGGCGGATTTATTTTTTTTTATTTTTTTTTTAATAATGCATTACTACATCAAATCATCACACATAGTCTATGTAATGTTATTAATATTGATACTTTTGACTCTTATTATTGAAAATCTTAAAGAGAAGTTGCCAAAGTTACACCAGAACACAAAAAAACACAAACAAATATTGAGAAAATCGGTTAAAAATCAGGGTAAAAGCAACTTGAAAAATAAGATTTTTGAAAATCAATAAAAAAAATTAGGGTAGGTATACTTTTGTACAGGGCTTGATTTTCAAAATTAGGGTAGGGCGGGTTACTCCAATACAACAATTTTTTTTGGCCTTATAATAGCAGTAAAAAAACACAGTTGTTTGTGTAAATAGCACAGTTGACAGCTAGATAGACCAATTATTATTTAGATAAAGGAAATACTTGGAGCAATAATTGCTCAAAGAATATAATTGCTCAAAGAATTTTCTTTTGAGCAATAGGCCTCTAAAAGTATCTTCCTCGATCTTCCAGCTGAGCTGTGCCACCCTGGCTGTGCTTGGACTTGCTCCAATTTCCGAACGCACTTTTTTCTGAAATAGCGCCCTCAATCTAGTCCCCGGCGGAAATACTATTTTCTTCAGAAGACTGGTTTTCAGGGTTGTTATTTTTTGCCAGAGTGAATTTTGTTATGTATTCGCTCTTTTCTGCCGTTTGATTGAAGATTAGCTATCAAAATTTATATATCAAGTACTGCAGGTATTTTAATGGTATTGTACGCAATCATAAACCGAAATGAGCTGAGCTTTCGTAAATAATTTTATTTACCGAAATAGTTCTAGAAACTTGGAAACCAAATTTCCGCATGATCAAGCAAGGTCTTGCATTTGAAAAAAAAAAAAAAAAAAAAACACAGAGGCCGAGCACACAATTCCTATTGCACGATTCAATAATTTTACACAACATGCAACACCATCCGCTTCAGTAGCCATTAAATCTCCAGACACATGCAGTACATGACAATCAATAACACAGCACAACATCAACACCCGCCAAATCTGTACAGTCTGTACAATGCAACAACTCCATTCAAGCGTATATTTATACGGGGATGAAAGTGTAGGGGGATGAAAGTGTACGGGGATGAATTGTCTCAGGGATGAATCGTCGCGGGGATGAAATGTCTCGGGGATGAATCGTCGCGGGGATGAAATGTCTCGGGGATGAAATTGTACGGGGATGAAGTGTCTGGTTTCCGTTAATTTTTGCCAGAGTGAATTTTGTTATGTATTCGCTCTTTTCTGCCGTTTGATTGAAGATTAGCTATCAAAATTTATATATCAAGTACTGCATGTATTTTAATGGTTTTGTACGCAATCATAAACCTAAATGAGCTGAGCTTTCGTAAATAATTTTATTTACCGAAATAGTTCTAGAAACTTGGAAACCAAATTTCCGCATGATCAAGCAAGGTCTTGCATTTGTTTTGTATTGTGTATAATGGTGAATGAATTTGCCGGGTGGAAATTTCGCTGATACTATATTGTGAAATCGGGTAAGTGACTACAAATGCAGTAATATAATATTCAAAATCAAGTTATTCGTAAATGAAACTGAAAAGAATTACTTAAAAAACAGGAGAAGGTTTGTACCCAAGTCGCCACAAACGCACGTCGCAGTGAGTATGTGTGCAATTTAGATCAGATCTGTACTGTACTGTACTGTACACACTTGCGCTGGCCTACGAAACGTGTTCGTTTTTAAGACATTTATACGCCATGAAGTACTCCGATTTATGTGTATCGTGTTTTCTACTTTATATTAATTTAAGCTTAGCTAGTAAGCCTTAGGCTTAGTGTCACAACTAAAGTGATAGGAGCCTGAGGCTGAGAGGAATTTTTTTTTAGCCTAGCCGCCCTAGGCTAGGGCAGCTAGGAGTAGGATACAAATTTCTCTCAAATTGCCACTACAAGATCGGTTAAGTTGTAGACCACCTACCAACAAGCAACATGACCAAGAACGTTTCGAAGGTTTATTGGAAAACAAGTACAAAAGAAAACTGCAAACCTTGTTTTGAACTTGCCTGCTACCGTAATCATCAGATAGACAACTAGTGAACTACTGTGCTTTGATTTTCTGTTGTGCATACAAGTTAATAAACTTCAGGTATACATAAAGACAGCGTACTTGGCTTATTCACTTCAGGTGTGATCTAGTAATACATTGGTAAGCATTCCAAATATGCAAAAAACCTGGGTTCGAAAAATATTTATTAAAGCCCCACTTGACAAATTACCTATGCAACTGACTAAACTTTCTGCCAGAATTGTTCATTTGCTCTGTGCCGAGGGTGATATGGGTCAACACGGAAACTGTACATGTAAATGCCAATTGGCTTGTTGAGTAGGTCGGCCTCCCGATTGGTTAATCGCGCATGAGGCTACCCATAACTCACTTTTATGCAGATATTATGACGCATACGTTGCCCACCTCTGAACAATTATGGCAGCAACTTTACTCTGTTCTCAGACTGTGTTTATAATTTGCACAACAGTTAATTGTGTGAGTAATATCAGGGAAGGATTCCTAACTGCTCAGGACCAGTCAGAAAGGCTAAACACATGTGTACATTTGAAGTTGATCGTTGGTAAACACTGTTGCCAATCTACATCATTTTAGGCCAAGCACAAGGCCAAGGGAAATTGATTCTTAGTTGCCTGTTGGAGCACGCATCAGATTTGCCACTGTGGCAAACATTTCATTATTTTGTGAAAAAAAATGTTTTTCTTGAAAACTTGATAATAAAAACAAAATTTCAGTTGCTCAAAATATTCAAGCATCTCTCCCTGTTCATTTTAAGCAGATTCCTTGGGAGAGGTGTAATAGTGTACCAAAAATAATGGATTTCCTCCAGATTTTTGTCCCACTTGTCATCATACTTGGTGCAAAAATGCTTGAACTGATTTTTAAAATTTTGAAGAAAAAACCTGCAAACATCCATTTTGTTCGTTAGGCACTTGTAAATTTTATGTAATAAATGTAAGGGTAGTGTATAGGGCCCTTGCACGGAAGGTAAATTATATTGAATGGACTTTTGTGTGCCCTCCAGATCATCCAAGGATGCGAAGAATACAATGCATGCACCTGGTTCATTCTACAGGTGACTCCTTTGTATTCTTTGCATGCTTGGATTGTTCTGGAGGCAGGTCTGGCCAAGATAACCTATTGACCTGCCGTGCAAGCGCCCTATTCAACATGCCTTTAGATGTAATAATGAAATAACAGTAAATAACGAATTGAAATCGGACCTCGTCACCTTAAAAATCTCCAACAGGAAACTAAGAATCAACTTCAATTGGCCTTAATGAAGGTAGATACAAAAAAATGCTGTTGATGATTAAAGGGCATTTTGTGATCCACATCTTGTCCTCCCGACTTAACTAAAAAAAAAGTTGAGATTTCTATATCTGAACCATTAGCTAATTTTTGCTTGTCATACATGTAAGAGGTTCATTTTTTTCTCTTTCCCCTATCATATTAGAACAAATAGCTTGATAAGTAGTTTTTCCAATATTTTTGTGGACTGTCAGTATATAGCTGGCAGGACCACTTAGCAATCTGTTGTGTGTGTTTATGTGTCGCTATTTAAAAATGTGAAATTTTTATGGAGCGGCGCACAGCTTATAAAATATTCTTTGAATATACAGTACTTATCGAGTGTGAAAGCCGAGAACCATGAAATCCTTTAATGAAACGCAATCCCTGCATGTGAGGATCAAAGTTGATGTAACCCGAGAGAATCAGTAACCTCAAACTTTGGAATTGAGCTATGTATTAATTCTGGTTGACTACTTTTAATAAATTTTGTGCTCAAAAACATTTGTCGCTGACTCTGCCTTGAAGAGACACGTACAAGGACATGAATTTCCAGTAAGAAGCACCCGATTTTTGCATATATTTGGAATGCATTCGATCACACTTGAAGTGACAGCATGCTTTTCTATGGGGAAGATAATGGGAGCAGGCAAGTTCCAAACATAAAGGGCCAATTTAACATGAATATTCGTCTTTTACCTCCCGATATCCCTTCAAAAGGGAACTTGTCCCCCAGCCCCCTCCTGGCTAAGCCACTGGTATCGCAGGTTATTGACAAATTAACAACAGGGTTGCAGTCCATTACAATTTGTTGCTATTTCCCATGGTTTTAATGGTAGCATCATTGATAATATAGTCGTATATTTATCTCACAAGTTTTGAGCACAGATTGGGATATTTTAAGGGGACACTGCAATATTTTCTGACACTAAAAATTTCTCTAAATTCGCACTCACACCTGGTTGAGTTGGCATTGGCATGGAAAGACTAACTAATACCAACATGGTACTGGTAAGACAAGTTTCAAAGAGACACTGGCACATTTGAAAAATAGTGTGCCCTCTAGATTTTTCAAAATTTATATTTTTGCAATTTTGCATGGTTATAAAGCTTTTATATATATTAGCCTTCACCTGAAATTATTAAGCCCAAATCAGCGCGCATATGGGTAAACGGAACGATTTTATGTTGCCGGTGACATTAATTCAGTAGACGATGCGGAAATGGTGTGTAACACAAGAAAACATACGTCAGAGTTGATTCTCACAGCATGCACCTGGTTTGACTGGTCTGTGACCTTTGTGGTTTTAATATCAATGAGTACGAGTCTGATATTTATGTAATAGACACATTTATTGATTAAAATTATGGCAAACTTAAAAGTTAACCTACAGATTACCTGCATATCTTTAGCTTTTTGTTAATGTCCCAATCTGCTTTTGGGTATGTTATTTTTATGTGTAAAATATATCTATTCTTCCAATGGCCTAGACTATCAAATTGAAGAAATTTCCTATTTTCTGAAAATTAACAGTGCCGCTTTAAGTGACCATATCCATAGCCAGTGGTGAAGATAATCAACCACTTGGCAGGTAACTTTTAATGATAATTTACATGGTGAGATCTTATTTTATATTCCCAGGACGATCACCGCCAGGACGGGTTGTGTTTAGCTGACCCTTGACCTCCGCATCTCTCACCCCGCCCGCCAAAAAAAAAAAAAAAAAAAAAAGCCACCAGTAGTGGAGTACCTCTGCAGCTACTCCACGGGAGTACCTTCACAGGTACTCCCCTACCGGCTGCCTAGTAGGCAGCACTTTGGACCATAGAGGGCGCCAAACATTCCATTGTTGTTTTACGACTTTCTGATCATTTTCAAGCTTAGTGACATCTATTTTTGAGTTGAGCATCACCAAAAACCCCTGTATATGACATTTTGTGTAAAAACATATAACCTATGTGACCAAAATGTTAATTAATGGATAAAATTACTAACATAATCACACAAAGCTCATTTGCATGGGAGTACCCATGCAGGTACTCCCGCATGGTGTGACTAGTGGTTAAGCTACTGCATGTGCACCTAGGTGGATGGTTACCCCCACTTTTGCGGCCGGCGATGTGGTACCCATACGGGTGGGTACTCTGTGGCTACTTAACAGGTACTTCAAAGGTACTCCCATGAAGAAATTGGTTGTGTATCTTTAGCTTTTTGTTAATGTCCCAATCTGCTTTTGGGTATGTTATTTTTATGTGTAAAATATATCTCTATTCTTCCAATGGCCTAGACTATCAGCAAATTGAAGAAATATCCTATTTTCTGAAAATTAACAGTGCCGCTTTAAGTGACCATATCCATAGCCAGTGGTGAAGATAATCAACCACTTGGCAGGTAACTTTTAATGATAATTTACATGGTGAGATCTTATTTTATATTCCCAGGACGATCACCGCCAAGACGGGTTGTGTTTAGCTGACCCTTGACCTCCGCATCTCTCACCCCGCCCGGCCGGCCTCAGGAATAGAACATTCAACCACCATGGCCGATAATAAAGAGGGCGAGGATGATAAGGTGTATGGAGGGTGCGAGGGGCCAGATGCTATGTATGTGAAGTTGGTGTCGTCTGATGGTCATGAGTTTATTGTGAAAAGAGACCATGCTCTCACATCAGGAACAATCAAAGCTATGCTGAGTGGACCGGGTAGGTGTCATAATTTGGAATTGTGAAGACAGTGGAGGCCAACCTTGTTCAATACATCAACAGCCCAAAGTGAACTAAAACAGGTTTCAATACAGGCTGCAAAACACAAGCCCATTTGGGTGATTTAACATGGGTGCTGGTGGTCCCATGGCCCATTACACGACCTGTGTTATACTTTTAATTAAAACTTCACAATAGGTCATGCACTGCATAATTAGTGCATAATGTATTTGTTTTTGATATTTGCACACAATGATAATCAAAATAAAAACAAAACAAAAACTGTTTCTACAGTGGAATTGACATTCCTCGTAATGGTTTAAGGAGAAAAAAATTATGCTTGAGAACATAATCTAAAATCTTGACAAATAATTTTTCAGAATTATTTGTCTAGGTTTTGTGATCATGGGGCAAACCAATAATGATATCAAAATCAAGAAGCAGGGGTCGATTTAGGAAATTCAATTTACATGCACAAGCCTTGATTTTTCCTAAAAATGGGCTGAAAAATACAAAATTTTACATGCACAAGGTAAATTCTGCATGCACAGAGCCAAAGTTACATGCATTTGTGCATGTAAAACCCCTCTAAATCGAGCCCTGTCAAGAAGTCATTTTCTGCCTCTCAGAACAACACTGGTGGTGCTAGCTATAAATTTAGATCTTGCAGAAATTTAAAAAAAAAATTTCCACAAAAGTTTCAAAAAAATGGCATCACTGTTTTCAGTCATGTGAATGTTGAATTGTGAGCGCATTTAGAATTTGCTACTTTTGTTTCACAGCTTATAATTTTTTTCACTCTTAATGGGAATGCATCCGGAACTGGATTCTGGCAAAATAATTTGCTTTGAGAAACTTTTGGATTCTATCCACTCAGCTCGATGTGGAGAAAGTCTGCACAGGAATGATTTCTGTAACCCTAAATGTTAGCCTTTAGAAAGGAGTTAAAATTGCAATGAGAAATATTTTTTTGTAATTCTAACATTAAAATTTGATTCCTGCAACAGTAAGCAAAGGATAGGAGTTGCTGTTGAATATAGTCATTGTCAACTTGTCGCAAGGGCTAGAAAAATGCAAGATTTCCTGGGAATAAAATCCAAATTTCCCTCCAAGATTGTAAAATTTCCTTTCAAGATTTCAGAATTTCCCTTCAATTCTTTTGTATTTCTTTATTTAAAGTAGAACAATTTCCCTCCAAATATCAAAATTTCCCGGGAATGTGATTCCCAAGTTCTCCACTTTTTCCAGGCATGCTTGTTGCAATTTCTTTGACTTGCATTGGCCATTTGTCAATAGAAGTAGGAGCCATTTTTCTGGAAATTTCATGATTTCAGGAAAGTTTAATAGCTTGCTCCTATAGAAAAGTATGTAAGGAAAGATATATGTGTGGGATTTTTCCCAGCAATTTCAGGAGGTTTTGAAGCATCATCTCTGGGGAGTGCATTCGATGGAATGTTACTTAGGTACCTACATGTATACTACTTGTAATTACAAAAAAAATGCAACAATCGGATTTAAAAAAAAAAGTTTTCTAATTTAGAAAATCACTGATAGTAGTTTTAAAATCATGTTAAGAATTTGAATTTAACTGTGGTTTCTTTTATTTGCGTTTCAGGCCAGTTTGCCGAAAATGAAACAAATGAAGTCAATTTCAAAGAAATCCCGTAAGTAGTACTTGTCAATCTTGTAGAGAAAGTTTTTGTCTGTGTGCACACTGGTAGCTTAATCTGCAAACAGTGCCCAGGCCTGATATCACCAATGTGTATCTATATTATTATTTGAAGTATTAGGCAATTGGGTTAAGAAACATGATCATAATGCACTTGAAATACATCTGTTCATTTATATCAGTTATAGTAGATTCAACCCATCATGTCACCTTTAGTACTTTTCTGAAGGTATGGGCATTGAATGAGGGGCATGTGCAGTCTGTTGAAATTAAAAATCCTCGCTAAATCTATTCAAACATGTTGTCCGATAGCAGAAAAAAATCAATTCTATGAAAGCATTCAAGTCAATGTAAGTGCATTTATAGCTACACTAACTCTCAAAACATTCTAATTGTATTTGCTTCAGTGCTATTCATTGTAACAGATGAGTTGAATGTTACTGACATTTTGAGCACCCGTGTTTTGGATATGAAGGAACACGAAATACAGTGGCGTAACAGGCGGGGGGCAGGGGGGGAAGGTTGCCCCCCCGACGACTTTGGCCGGGAAAAAATTGCAAAATTCATGCTAAATCAGCCGTTTCTTAGCCCTCTGACCGGGAAAAATTGGCCTTTTGACCCCCCTGAGAGGGAAAATTTCCCAAAACTGGGAAATTTGCCCCCTCAGAGCGGGTAGGCCCGTTACGCCACTGACGAAATACCAAAGCCTTTGCACTCTCTTTGTAAAAATGATGTCAACATGAAAGGCCAGATTATCTTAGTTTGTTCATGAAACAGGTGAATCGGGCCACATATTTTCTTTTTCTGCCTCCTCTCCCAACTAATGGACGCTGTCAAAAACTTTTCCTCTGGTGACACGATGGATTGAATCTACTATACCTTGTATGCTTGGTGAAAACCAACATATCCATATTCATATGAACATGTGAATCCATACAAAGGGCTCTTCCAGATGAATTACCTACACCCTGTGCAAGACACAATTGGAATTGAATGCAGCGGAAACTCATTAACATGAAAACACTTACCCAAGGCTAGAAAACCACCAAACATGTTTGATGGCTAATCTTTTCTTTACTAAATTTATGTTTAAAAACAATAAACAACATGAAAAAATTTTTAATGCAAAGCCCCTTTAACTCTAACACAACTGATTACCACAGGATACCACACATGGCAATTTTGTGGTAAATTGTGGTAATTGAATGTTTAACACACCACTCCTTTTGGTGTGGTATTTTGTGGTAATCAGTAGTTCTGGCCCTCGGTCACTGTGGTACTGAGTTATCTGATTGTGCACACCAGTTGTGGTATCTTGTGGTAATTGGTAGTTCACTGTGTTTCATCAAGTGTAATTTGTGGTAATCAGTGATGTAAACATCGCAAAATACACCCAAGCAAAGTTTGAAGTCCTGCCCATTTGATGGTTACTATAGTTACATCTTTACGCGTGTCCCCCCCAATTGGCTGCTTTTCGTGGTCTTTTGGGGATCCAATGGTGATTGCCTAATATTTCCTGCCTCATATCTTTGTCTGATACCACACTCAATGTGAAACATTGTGAAGCCACCAATTACCACAATTTACCACAAAACTGTTGTGGTAATTTGTGGTAATCAGTGAATTCTTACATAAATGAGTTGGTACATGTATGGTGTGGTAGCAGCTAATTACCACAATATACCACAGTGTAATTTTGAGGTACATTGTGGTAATTGGTAGTCTACCATCCTTGGGCCTGTGGTAGTGTATGGTATTTCATAATTGCTTGCAAAATATAGTGGATGGTGTAATAGGGATAATGGCCCAATCATACAGAAATCTCCAATAATAATTATACCAGCTTCAACCATTAGTTTTCGTTATGGTGTCAAATAATTTACAAGGTTTGTCTTCTTAATTTGATGTTTTGAACCCAGTTATCCCCTTTTGTAATGAAGAGTGTGATAAATATTGTAAAATCATTTTTTGGCAAATTTAATCACATTTAGTTAATTCACGTAAAGTTGTGGTAGTTGACAACTTGACCTAATCGTAGCTGTCTGCCTCTATATAAAATAAGGTTATTAACTTAATGATTTTGTTTTCCCTATTTCATTTCAGCTCTCATGTGCTGTGCAAAGTGTGCATGTATTTCACTTACAAGGTCCGCTATACCAACAGTTCAACAGAAATCCCAGAATTTCCCATCGCACCGGAGATTGCCCTAGAACTCCTGATGGCTGCAAACTTCTTGGATTGCTAAATGAATTAAAATGTTTAATAACCTTATCTATATAGAAATCCACCAAAAGAAACTAGAGATATATAATATAATTGGTTGGATACCATGTACCCTTGTAATTATTACGAACTCTTAGTGGTTCTTTGCAATAACGTGTGGTGCATTGTACCATTTCACGGTAAAGTTGGGCTGTTTCTAGATTAATAACTTTTTGAAAAATGTCTTTGAGAAATAATTTTGTTTTCCTCCCTGCAATTTCCATTTGAGTAGGTATGCAAGCTGTGAATAATTATTAGTAGCTCATTGGGGTGGGTAGGTACAAGCTGGTATCTAGTATTTGTAGTATTAGGCAATTGGGTTAAGAAACATGATCATAATGCACTTGAAATACATCTGTTCATTTATATCAGTTATAGTAGATTCAACCCATCATGTCACCTTTAGTACTTTTCTGAAGGTATGGGCATTGAATGAGGGGCATGTGCAGTCTGTTGAAATTAAAAATCCTCGCTAAATCTATTCAAACATGTTGTCCGATAGCAGAAAAAAATCAATTCTATGAAAGCATTCAAGTCAATGTAAGTGCATTTATAGCTACACTAACTCTCAAAACATTCTAATTGTATTTGCTTCAGTGCTATTCATTGTAACAGATGAGTTGAATGTTACTGACATTTTGAGCACCCGTGTTTTGGATATGAAGGAACACGAAATACAGTGGCGTAACAGGCGGGGGGCAGGGGGGGAAGGTTGCCCCCCCGACGACTTTGGCCGGGAAAAAATTGCAAAATTCATGCTAAATCAGCCGTTTCTTAGCCCTCTGACCGGGAAAAATTGGCCTTTTGACCCCCCTGAGAGGGAAAATTTCCCAAAACTGGGAAATTTGCCCCCTCAGAGCGGGTAGGCCCGTTACGCCACTGACGAAATACCAAAGCCTTTGCACTCTCTTTGTAAAAATGATGTCAACATGAAAGGCCAGATTATCTTAGTTTGTTCATGAAACAGGTGAATCGGGCCACATATTTTCTTTTTCTGCCTCCTCTCCCAACTAATGGACGCTGTCAAAAACTTTTCCTCTGGTGACACGATGGATTGAATCTACTATACCTTGTATGCTTGGTGAAAACCAACATATCCATATTCATATGAACATGTGAATCCATACAAAGGGCTCTTCCAGATGAATTACCTACACCCTGTGCAAGACACAATTGGAATTGAATGCAGCGGAAACTCATTAACATGAAAACACTTACCCAAGGCTAGAAAACCACCAAACATGTTTGATGGCTAATCTTTTCTTTACTAAATTTATGTTTAAAAACAATAAACAACATGAAAAAATTTTTAATGCAAAGCCCCTTTAACTCTAACACAACTGATTACCACAGGATACCACACATGGCAATTTTGTGGTAAATTGTGGTAATTGAATGTTTAACACACCACTCCTTTTGGTGTGGTATTTTGTGGTAATCAGTAGTTCTGGCCCTCGGTCACTGTGGTACTGAGTTATCTGATTGTGCACACCAGTTGTGGTATCTTGTGGTAATTGGTAGTTCACTGTGTTTCATCAAGTGTAATTTGTGGTAATCAGTGATGTAAACATCGCAAAATACACCCAAGCAAAGTTTGAAGTCCTGCCCATTTGATGGTTACTATAGTTACATCTTTACGCGTGTCCCCCCCAATTGGCTGCTTTTCGTGGTCTTTTGGGGATCCAATGGTGATTGCCTAATATTTCCTGCCTCATATCTTTGTCTGATACCACACTCAATGTGAAACATTGTGAAGCCACCAATTACCACAATTTACCACAAAACTGTTGTGGTAATTTGTGGTAATCAGTGAATTCTTACATAAATGAGTTGGTACATGTATGGTGTGGTAGCAGCTAATTACCACAATATACCACAGTGTAATTTTGAGGTACATTGTGGTAATTGGTAGTCTACCATCCTTGGGCCTGTGGTAGTGTATGGTATTTCATAATTGCTTGCAAAATATAGTGGATGGTGTAATAGGGATAATGGCCCAATCATACAGAAATCTCCAATAATAATTATACCAGCTTCAACCATTAGTTTTCGTTATGGTGTCAAATAATTTACAAGGTTTGTCTTCTTAATTTGATGTTTTGAACCCAGTTATCCCCTTTTGTAATGAAGAGTGTGATAAATATTGTAAAATCATTTTTTGGCAAATTTAATCACATTTAGTTAATTCACGTAAAGTTGTGGTAGTTGACAACTTGACCTAATCGTAGCTGTCTGCCTCTATATAAAATAAGGTTATTAACTTAATGATTTTGTTTTCCCTATTTCATTTCAGCTCTCATGTGCTGTGCAAAGTGTGCATGTATTTCACTTACAAGGTCCGCTATACCAACAGTTCAACAGAAATCCCAGAATTTCCCATCGCACCGGAGATTGCCCTAGAACTCCTGATGGCTGCAAACTTCTTGGATTGCTAAATGAATTAAAATGTTTAATAACCTTATCTATATAGAAATCCACCAAAAGAAACTAGAGATATATAATATAATTGGTTGGATACCATGTACCCTTGTAATTATTACGAACTCTTAGTGGTTCTTTGCAATAACGTGTGGTGCATTGTACCATTTCACGGTAAAGTTGGCTGGTTCTAGATTAATAAATTTTGAAAAAGTCTTTGAGAATAATGTTGTTTTTCCTCCCTGCAATTTCCATTTGAGGTAGGTATGCAAGCTGTGAATAATTATTAGTAGCTAATTGGGGTGGGTAGGTAGGTAGTACAAGCTGGTATCTATTTGTAGTTTGTGCAAATTTGGCAAATGGGACTTGGATTGTCTCCACGGCAACCACCTTGCCGGTTGTTGATGTAGGTGTTGGTGTGCGATGGCAGTGTTGAACATGTTCCAGAACCTGACATAATGTGCTCCTGGTTTCACTATGACAGTGTGTACAGGCCTTCTCAACAATACTTTAATTTTACCTTTTTTTAAATTGTAAATTTCAGTGCACATCTTTTCAAAATTTAGCTTAAGTCAGTGACAGAGGAAAGAAGAAATTATTAAATTATTGGATGTGTTGGTGCAAGTTATTTAGTTTTCAAACCTTGGACATCTTGTAAACTTATACTAGTAACCGAATGGCATTAAGAAAAGGATGGTCATTCACAATGGCTAAAGTTTCGTCCAGCTGGAATACAGAGTGAGTTGCAACAGCTTTAAACGTAGCATGGTAGACGTCGCGTTGTAATCGTGAGCATACAAAGTCGACATGTACGGTGCGCACGCAAAATAGCGCGATGGTGATGACGTCACTCCTTCTGCCTGGACAAAGTTTCCAAACCTTTTGCCCGTGGAATTTCTGAATGATAATCACATGGCACCACAAAACTTTTGTCTTGTCACCCAATTGCCCCAGTTAACATGCTTGATACTGATCAACTGGACTAGTTTTATTACTGAGGCATAGAGTTTAACGACACATCAAACTGTTGGTTATTAAGTGTCAAGACCAATTATATTAATATGACATTGATATTAGAAAATTATCTTAATTATTAGAATATAAATTTAACTAGCAAAGGTATAGGAACCTTTTGTTTTTCATGATTTTTTATCCTATTCAAATGGGCTTTGAGACCCGTTTTTTACAAATACAAAGTCGTTCATGGACCGATGGTCCACAACTTTAGAGAGTTGTGACCCCAGGTGGAGGAAAACACTGGTTAGCACTAACATTTCAAGTACATGTAGCGTTATCGATGGAAAAACTAATTGACAAAACTCCTTGTTTGGTTGTGCGGTCCGCGGGCCAGTCACTTTTAACATAATTGTCATAAAATGTAGTGATTGCTATCACCAGGTCAAAGGGTCAAATTTGAAATCTTTGTTAAAAAGGAAACAAATTGGTTTAGAAATAACTGACTTGTGTACTTTGTTCATCGCCAAATTGGCAAGACTCTTCACATCGCGAATTTATATAGAATAGCGCAGGCGGCCAGGCGCAACTGTAAGAAACACTACCGCAGTGGGCGCAGTGCATGATGTATGCATGGTGCACGCTAGTGGCTAGAAGCGTGCATGTAAAATGGAATTACTTTCACGCATGGATAAAGCAAAAGCCGAATAATTTTTGCCTATTAGGTGATGAACAAAGTGTAGTGGATTTATCTTGCTTGGTGATAAGAATATACTACATGTACTCATTAGCTTTATTTCCATTGTGGCAGATGGAACCCTGTGAGATTATTCTTGAAAGATACTTAAGATTTCCTATCATGTGAGTGCAAGAAGGTCGTAAGTGCAATAGCTGCCTTTTGTCAGAAATTCCCATTACCACTTCAAGAGCTACTGACTCAAGGAAAGATAAATTAAGTCATCTAATACATGGCAGCACACTGATGTGTTATATAGCAGCTATTGAACTTTTGACCTTGTACTCACATGACAATATGTGCTGTGTGTGGCACATTGCCTTATGATTGGCGGTTGCACCAGTCAAAGAAAGTTATATAACCGGCTATGATGTCATCATCAAAATAGTGAGGAAAATGTACATTTCAGGGATATGATGTTATTATTTTTAATTTGTAGTAGTAAATCATATTAATTAATCCCTAATTCATCACCATACTGCCTGTATGCTTCCTCTATCAAAGTTAATTCATTATTCAACAACTCATCATATCCCCTTGTACAGGAGCGTACCGTTATTGATTCATTATCAACCCACAGTTGATATGCAAATTAGCGCGTCATGCCCGGCGCAGTGTGCACGGAATTGCGTTTACGCAGTACGCCTAAGTCGACGCGCTGTTCGTCACATTTAGAACTCTGAGTACGCGCAAGGATACCAGGTGCAAACTGCAAAGCAACAAGCATGCCAAAACTACCGTTTTGCTTTAGATTTTATAAAATATATTTACGAGGAAAGATTTCTGTCAGAACTGGGAACATGTAGTAGTGTAGTGAGAATAATTATGTTCTTCTATACACAATATTGATAAGTTTTCACAAGGATTTTTGTTGTTGAAAGGGATTCAAACATGTTACAGAGTGGTTCATCACAAATCAACAACTCTGCATCCGATGCGTCCGCGTATACGCGGACATATGGATGCATCATTGTTGATTTATGATGAACCACTCTGAACATGTGTTTTGAATCCCTAATTTACTGGCAACTGTTAGAATTAATTACATTGTTTAATGCTTAGAGCCCTAGAGGAAAGAAGTGTCTGCAAGCATAGATGCCTTATCTAATTGGGACTAATTACAGGTTGTAGCAGGTGTGTGGAGTGTAGTATCAAAAATAACCCTATTAACAGGAGGAAAAACCATGCTTAAGTTTTAGCTAAGATGTCTTAGGGCAAAGACTATGCTCTTGCCCTCTCAGGAGAATTCAGGGAATATCAACTAATGTAATGCTAAGAGACTGTGTGAGGTATAGCAATTGCCACCCTCGAGTCATTGTAATCGTTGAGTTCTGGAATTAATCTGACCACTTGTTTACCCAGATTTATATATAATTGGTATTTTAAGGGTGGCGTTTAGAAAAACATCCTCTTTCTGTTATGCACTATGTGCACAGGGTATTTACGGGTCCTTTAATTGTCATCTGATGATACTTTTTAATGGCTTTTGGGAATCTTGTGTACTGTAGTCCTTCACCAGAATGTTTGTAAACAGAACCAACAAGGAAGTGTTTATGACTCAAATTATTTCCCTTGGGATGTGGATATATTAAAGTATCTTGCATAACAGGATTTGATATTTTTGTGAATGATGGTTAGATTTTTAAATAAAAAATAAGTCCGGGTTAAAAAATGCGCAAGTCATTGATGATCCTTTTTGACTTACACTATTGTGTCAAAAGAGAAAAGATGAAAATGAAAAATAATGCTTACAGATTAAGATTAGCATTGTTGTATTTTGATCAAAGTCCATATTGCATGACACAAAACAATCTCCTGCATATAGATACGTGATCACAACCAGGCAAAGACAATACGCTGCCCAACCATATGCGTGTGCACATGCTTTTAAAATTTGTGTTCAACCAGTAATTAGGCTCCCGAATCGTGCAGTAGTCATGCTTAATTACCTTGAATTCATAGCATCATGTGAGCAGACTGGTAACCTTTGTAAACATTGTCACCTCATCTATAGGAATAGTAATTTAGGCAATTACAATGTCTGAAGAAAACGTTTGCTCATTTTGCATTTCTCTGTATTAACTAGCTCTTTCTTGTGATTCTATGGCCTCATCCTTGGAGACCAGAGGATGATTTCAGAAAGTCCCATCATACAATGCATGCTTTGTGGTTAACCCAGTGTAAGTACCAGGGGTCAAGTAACAGTCACTTGCACAGCACATAGATTATAACAGTAAACTTGAATTTATGATGGGTATTTGAGTTATTATTTTCAAGGTCCAGACATCAGTCAATTCGCCATCGAAGTGGTTACATAACTCCCTGGTTACTGGATCACGCACCTTTTGGAATGTTATTGCAGGCCGTAGACTTTGTGTAGTGATCATTTCGATCGTGGTGCAGGACTCAAAAGCGTGATCCAGTTGACATAGTAACGTCGGGATTACACGTAACACTTCGCTAGTGAATTAGGAAAATAAGTTGATGCCTAATATGTGTATCAAGTCTGTTATCCCCAGAGGTTTTTCCATTGTATTATTAACTTAATACTAGCAGCAATAGAGCAGATTTAAAACACCCTATCTTCTACATAATTCAATGGGATTTGACAGTGCAAATGACAGGTGCACCCTGGTTATTAACTAGTTTTGCATGGGATTGTGGGGTTTTCTGAAAACATCCTCTGCATGGAAACTGTGTAATATTAATAGTTGCCGCATACTTTAGCTTAATATATCTATTTGTAAGAATATTATATTTATTGTTGTGGCAGTTGTGATGTAGCCAGGTAATCATTTATATCCCAATGGTGAACCTTATATGACACAATTTGCCAAATTCCAATAGACTAATTTAAAATTTAGTGCATTAATACATTTCAGGTATCACAAGAGCTCATGAAATTATTTTACCATAATCCACATGGATTCTTGAAGGTGTAAAAAATATCCTGGTTTTCATTAGTGTAAAAATCAAGTCAATTCATGTATTTCTGATTAATCTAATGAAACTGGAAAGGGCATTTTGTGATCAATATCCAGAAGACCGTGAGAAACTTAAATTCAGATTTGGTCCAAGATTTGCCACTTGATCTATCTATCTAACGGCCGCAGCCGAGATGCTGTTCACCATGTAGCGCCAAATGTCCCTGTTTGTCATTAAGTTGGGGATGTCAGATGGATCCTGCTGAATGTCTCGAGCAATCACATCAATGTAGTTAAAGGGGCAACTATTTGTTCACTTGATAGAGAACTGGTTGATCAGAGACTATGTAGTTGGGTGTGTTGCCATGATACGAAAACTGATAAGGAGTTGCATTTCAAAGCTGCCCTGAACCAGATTTTCGTAACAGGTGATGCAATGTGGGTAGAGGAGGTTGGAAGCATTGTGTGTGTGTATAGACGATGTGACATCCGTTAACAAGGTTTATGTATTTGGCTTATTATATTTGATGAAACGAAACGGGCTAAGTGCACCTGTTGGATTACACGCTTTATTCCATCATAGTATAAAATGTATGATAACAGAATAAAGCGTGTAATCCAATGGGTGCATTGAGCCTGTTTTGTTTCGTTGAATATCATAGGCCTATTTATTTGCCAATTAGCGCTTTGGTTTCTCCAGGTTTGCCATGAGGACTACTGCGCATTACTGACTTGTGCATTTCCTCATTTAGAGTAGTTTGAAAAGCCTGGGCTTTAAAATTTGATCACTAGATTGGCATGTGGCGTACCGAGTGGGGGAGTGGGAACAAGTTGCCCCCTCTGGCTCGAAAAAGCAGGATGATATGGACAAAAATATTTATCTTCATCCCTCTTCAGGAAATTTTGACCAATTCAGCCTAAATTTGGGCAAAATTAATGTAAATTTGGCAATTTCCGCATGCATTTCGTCAAGTTCAGACTTAATTATTTGGAGCAAATTATCGAGACGACTTTCCCCCTCTGGCAGGACAACTTGGGAATTTGACCCCCCCTTTCTGGATCACCTGCTTCGGTATGCCACTGTTCGCCAGTTGTATTGCTTGCAAGAGTGATGTCACATAGTCACTGCGTAATAAACTGCCAACGAACCTTTGGGGAGTGCGGGAAAGATGAGAGCGTCTATCTGAGCAGGTGGCGAAAGATGTCGTGTTGGTAGCTGTTATGTATTAGTGCAAGTTCTTAGTAGTGTTTGGAATATGAAACTTGAGATACCATTAGAAACCCAATCAAAGTAGAAACATGGATCCATTATCACCTAAACATCACAAATAATCTTACAAATAATCTTACAAAAATTGCCATCTATGCACGTTATCAATATTAATGTCACCAAATATGTCACTTTAATATGTACCAGTGCTAGAGCAGCTGCAAGCCTAGACTTTATCAAATTAAGTGCAAGTTATAATATTCATAGGTTAATTTCACATGGAATTCTGTGTAACGAGAGCTTTGATGTATGGCCGTTTTCCAAGTTTTAGCGTAGGTAAATCAACAGTCAAACATTTTGACTGCATAATTTCTTTGTTATATTTGTCAAAAATGTGTAGAACTTGGCTCCCATAAAGGCTTGGTATACTAATCTTAGAACCTCTATTAATCTAATCTTGTTTAATTAAGTGTATAGTACCAATTGGGTATAAAGCATGGAAATCCAACCAGAAAGTTGGCGAAAACTAGCAACAAAAACGTTGATCTGGAGTAACCAATCACTTACCAGCATCGATAAACACATCTTTTATAAAAACATCAAATAGTAATGATACTTATTAACAGCAATTCTAACATTCATTCTTTTTTACAAGCTGACAACCACATGCTTATGTATATAGTACACTTCTTTGTCAAGTTAACATGTACCATACAGTTTTTTGAGTATAATAAGTGTTTTGCATCACCACATGTAATTGGACTAAACTACCTGAATTGTTTTGATGATAATTAATGAACTGGTTTTGTTTTTGCAGTTGAGCTAGTAGAACTGCTTCTAGGCATTTTAGAGGGGATTAATTACTTTTTGTATATGTATTGTTTACTTTTTAACAATTTTCTGTTATTACACCAATAGTATGCTTTGCAGTGTTAGTGAATGACACATTATTTTGTAAACTGGAAAATTTGTACCTAGCAATAGAGCAGTAATTTTCTTGTGTTGGGAAAGTTATGGGTTCTTAACTCTAAAAATTTATCACAAGTATGGAGTGTGGATCACTGTAATGTCTGTATGTTGTGGTAAAAGTCTATAATAATATGTATGAGAAAATGTATAAAATAAATTTGTGTTGACAAAAAAAGATAACTTGTGTAAAGAATCCTTTGTAAACCATCTATGGAGGGAGAGATTTTAATGATATTTTCTGGAGCCAATCACCACTCTGGTCCCATAAAATCTACAAATTTAAAAAAATATGAAATTAATTTGGCATTTTTGAAAGTTCTACTTGTAATTGCAATGTGGAGAAAAGGGAAAAAGTCCAAGTAGGTCAGTCGTTCAATTTTCTGGGTGCTTAAAGACCCTATCAGTGATTTATCCGAAAGAGTCAAAATATTTGAAATTTGCAGAATAGCTTAAAAGTGAAGAATAAGCCTGTAGAATTATCATATGTTACCTTTTCGGACTGAAGAATTGACCGAAAACGGCAGTTTTCAAAGATACTAATCTCCATTCAATTACGTGTAGTAGTGTCCGAACGGACACTAATGACTAAAACATCCGATTTTGTCCTTGTTAGGTTGCTTTTGGTCATATCATTTGCAAGGTATGTTAGGATACCTATACTTGTTACAGACATGCAAAAATCTGATTTTTGATGATTTTTTTCGATTTTCTGATTTAGCAAATCACTTATAGTGCCTTTAATCGGATAGAATTGGTGTGTGTGTGTGTGTGCAGATCAATAATTTTGTTATATCTATTTATCACTTTTCACTGACAAGTTCAGTCAGCCATAGTACATAGCTATTCCTGCATGTCTCTTTTTGCATCTAGGTTGGCAATAAAGACGCATCAGCCTAGACGCTAACAGCCCGCCGCCACGCGGCCAATCCGCGACAGCGAGCACAAAACTAAATCAGGTAGACGTGTTGAAATTTCAGCCTTAGAAGCAGGAATTGGCCTGCTACTTTTGTCATCAAATACTAGTTTCTTGCTGATAAGCATATTTTTTCATGCCAAGTTATGTACTTGTCGATCAAAAACAGTTCATAGATGCTAGACATTAGCAGAAGGGGATTTTGTCACAGCAAAATCTGTCGTTGGCATCTGTCCGTATGTATCCACCTGTAACTGTCAGACCCGTAACCCAATCTAGATGACACTTGTACCGCAGGACCTTAGTATCTACCGCTACTTGTGCTGTGACAGACAGGTCTGTAGGTCAAAGGTCATACTTTTAAGTATTTTGGTCTTTTCCGCTCTTATTCCCTGAAAACCTATGCAAACTCTCTTACCAAGTTTTCCACTCCTATTCCATGGAATACTATGCAAAGTTTCTCTTTAGGGGGGATAACCTGATTTAAGTATGTTGTTACAATGGCCTTCACCCCAAAACCCCATCCGTAAAGTTTTGCACCAATATTTCGATTTATTTTGATGCGAGCTAAAAACACGATTTATAAGCCCCGTAGAGTACTCTGTAAAATTAATATTGGTTGGCCAAAATGGAGCACATTTTCGCTCATAACAAACCAACGTCCTTTAGCCCTAAAATTCACAGGGTAAATGAGAAAAATAGTAGCTTCAGATACCAAAATTTCAACTACTTCTGGTAAATTGGAGGTTCTGGGGATGAGGCTATTTGCAATCGGGCCATGGACCATTTATCATTCTCATTCCTTTTCAAAATAACTAAAAAGTTGAACTTCTACCAGTATCCCAATGTCCAAATTTGACAAAACATGGTATGCGAGATGGTGGATGCAAGTAATACCCATGCCCTGTTCATCATACTTTGGTGCATATTAATAGCTCATTTGCATATTTGTGCTCTGTTTGCCCATTACTACAACTACTATACCATCCTAATGTCCAAATTTTGACAACCTTGGTAGTGGGCTAGTGGTGCATACAAGTAAGTACCCATGCAATTGGATCTCACTATTTGTGCATAGTACTGATTCATTTCCATACCCGTGCCAGCCTTGCTCCCCACAGAGGATATTGCTAGTTTTTTGACTTGCAGTATTTTTTATCCCCCTGGCTTGAAAAGCTAGGGTGATTTTGGTGCGAGCATGCCTGTCCGTACGTATGTAATGTGGGTGTGTGTCAGTTTGGTTAGTTTTCGTTTTCGTTCTCTTCGAAAAGTTGAAGTCCGTTTAAACGATACTTAAGGTTAGGGTGCGGCAGTTCCTTCATATGTGGATGATGTCAACGTTCATAGACCAAGTCCAAAGTCCATCTGAGGTCATGTTGTAGTGGTAATTGTGTGTGTTCCAGTTTGGGTTAAGTTTTGTTATCAGAGGTCTTCGAAAAGTTGAAGTTCTATTTAAACCATACTTGGGGTTTTTAGGTGACAAATGCAAAGTGGTTCCTTAGATGTGGATGATGTCATCAAAGGTTATGACCAATGTCAAAGGTCAGACCAAGCAAAGTATCAGGAGGTATGTTCCAGGACCGTCATTTTGCCAGTGGGTGACACAAGTTTACTTGCAGTAGTGTTTAAGTATTGTATTATCTATATAGTATTACCTTGTACACTTGAATACAAATATAGACCTATCACTGACTTTAATGCACATCGCGCCAGGTTTCCCGAAATCATGGCACCGCTGTCAGTTCATAGATTCAAACAATTATCACATATTTTGTGATATACAGTTCAAAAAAAGTAAGTCCCCCCCGACAAATGTGCGTTTTTCTAGAGAAGTTAGGCTCCTTAAGGTAGGATCATCAGATAAAATGGTCTTACAGAAAATGACCATCAAATCAAAACCCCTGAATCAATTTAGTCCAAACTTGACTATGGTAAGGTTTGAACTTACCTCCACAATTTTTTGCAGTTTCAAGATGATTTGTTTTAGTGTTTTTATTTATTTTTTAAAAATTCCCTAATTTTTACAATAAATAATTTTTCCCAGCCTAAATGGAAGGTGCTTTTAAGCTGAAACTTTAGGGATGTGTGTATAAATAAAATACCTAAAATCTCACGTTGGCTTTTTTCAATCAAGTGTTTAATGCTTTAGAAAACTTATTTTAGAGGGAAAATAATTTAGGGAAAATTAAAACACCTATTATTTCAAATGAAACACTCATCTTCAAATCTAACTGAGATTTTCAAAACTTGATTTCCCTTTCATAATGACACTTATTCATCACCAAGGTAGTTGTAGTTTCTTAGTTTTCTTCTAGGAAAAATTAATGAAAAGTGGATACTTCAGTATTCCAGAATACTTCAACATCAAAAAAGTGTTGTTGCGACGACCTGTTTTCTTTGTTTTGATGATATACAGAAAAATAAAAAAATTTATGGATTTTGATATTTCTTTCACATTAAAACAAACATCAATCTTATAACTCATCATTACTTGAGAATAATTGAATAAAATGTGTAGTTTTTTTCAGCAAAATTGGCCCCATTTTGGTCATTTTTTATACTGCCAAACTCAGCCCCTGTACAAAGTCTATGGGAATTTGAAAACGAATTACGACACTCTCTAAACACCTTTTTGAAAAAATTAAATTTGGCACACGTTTCTTTCTTTCACCAATCACCAGATTTCAGAGAATTTCCACAAGATCTGGGCACGAAGCCGTAGCCGATATCCTACCTTCACTTGTTACAAAAATTTAAAATGTACACGGAAATTATACACCACATTTAATGGGCAAAAACGTTTCACACAGCAGTTACCCTTCTCCCTGAAATTAATGTCATTTATTAAATTTGATGGACAAATAAAAAATGAACCACTTTCTTGCATAGGGCTTTAACAATCGAGAAAATCAAGTTTTCGTCACAAGATTTTTTTAAAGATTCTTTTTTCCCCTATAATTTTTGTTACTGAACTCCGATTCCATAAATTTGGCACCACAAGATAGCTTAGAGTGTCTTCTTTCGCATTGGTAATCAAATTATCCAATCTCTATCATTATGAACGTCACTATGACGTCAAATTGAGGAAAGATATCAAAAATACTAACGATACTGAAGGGTGGAAATTGATATTTCGGCAATATTACTGACTCAAAATGTTAGCACTAAAACTGAGTATAAAACTATTTACCATATCCCATTAAAGAGAACAGAAAAATGTGTGGAAATCGTATATTCCAAACTTTTTTGGGAAAAACAACCAAATTTTCCCCCTATTCTACACTGTACTATGGGACATTTGACAGTTTTGCTGACATTAATTTTATAACGTCATTCTGACGTCATTCTAGGCATGTTGTTACTCGGTTTGGTAGCAATGAAAGGAAGATTACCCTAAGCTAGCCATTGGTACCAAAATCAAGTGTCTGCGGTATTCCCGTGATGTTGTCTTACTAGGCATGTTTGTACTTCCCCATACCGGGATTTCTCGATTGTTAAATCATTCACGAGTGTCATTTTTAATTCGTCATCACATTTAATAAATGATGTCATTTCAGGGTGAAGATTAACTGTTGTGTATTTTTTTTTTGCACATTTAAATGTGTACCATTGAGTGTATCTTTCACATTTTTGTAACAGGTTACGGAGCCTAACTTCTCTAGAAAAAACGCACATTTGTTCGGGGGGGGAGGGGGCTTAGCAGTTTTTTTGAACTGTAACTACATCTTGTTCACATTGTTTGAACACACTGTAGATTGGGGTTCTGCCACCAATCAATTCAATGTGGTGTCAAGACACAAGGTCAATCTTGCTGCCTAGTATTTGGCAACACTGATGTTTGCAAGGGGGATAGTCATGGGGACCGAAGTTCTAGTGACAATTGCACTTCAAGCCTATCCTTGCAAAGCTGCAATATTAACAACTGGTCTAGAGATTAAATTCCGATCCAGGGTTTCTGCTGCGATCCAATGGCCGATATTTTTTGTAGTATCGGCCGATCACCGATCCGATCCAATGATTTGCCCCATTCTTAAACTTAGGAATGGCGACGATGATTAAACAAGCAACAATCTGTGCAGTGAGTTCACGTTGCTTTGTTCCGATGGGAATTTGGAGGAGGAATGTTACATTTGAGCACTCTTGTCTCATGTTTCTACTTAAAAAACTGAAAAATACCCATTTTCTATACCAGGAACAAAAATCAAGGGGAATTGACCGGGCGTCTGCCGATTCCCGATCAGATTTCACGTTCATTCATCACAATCCGTTTGGAGCTTCGCGGTTGGGCATATTACAAGACCTTCGCCAGCTATAAGGGACATAACAACGGCCCAGAATGAATGGGCCATAGAGCAACCCACTATGCTCTGCATAATGAGCTATGCTATAATAGCAGCAGATAGCATTTATGAAAATAAGTTGACACCAATCGTCTCCAATGCAGTGCCCCTGAGGTGATCACATTTGCTGAGCACTGTCAGGGGCCTGATTATACCGAGTCCCTTTCATTCAGTTACATCGGTGCGAATCGGCAGGCCTCGAAATGTTTTTGCCGATACGATTTGCAACATCGGCCCCCGATACGATGTCGATAAATATCGGTTAATCTATAAAACTGTTTCCAAGGGCCTTATGAACAAAATGTAGGATGATGAAATGAAGATTGAGCAGGGTAAGGCAATTACAGTGATTACACCAAGGGTCAAAATATTCAAAATTGCAGGAGTAATCTAAAAGTAAAGGATAAGTTCTGTAAATTGGCATAAATTTGTTTTATTAAAAAACAGACAGGGTTTCAAAGATACCAGGGTGTCTCAGAAAGGAATTACACCCTACTATAGGCGACCATAACATTCAAAAGTACGATCACATTTGAGAAATTTAAAAGAATCTTAAACCACATACTTTTTAACATTTCAATGTAAATAGCACTCGATTCGGGGTCGTAGTTTTGAAGAAAAAAGCGATTATTGTCAACATGTCAATGGACACTTCCTTCCAAGTGTGCTCACAATAATGCAGATTTGATGTTAAATACCGCTGCTTACTGTGTATCGTTCAAGGTTTCTTTTCATTTCCCCAAAGAACGGCCTTGTTTAATATTTTTGTGAGTTCAATGCCTTTTTGTTCGTTTATTATGGTAATAAACAATTACCTGACGATTAAAACAAAAATCAACAAGAAAAAACAAAACACGGTAACTTAATTGTTTTCTTGCAAGGAGAATCTTGTCAGGAACCGACTTCAGCAAGCCGTTCCGAATCGAGTGATTGGTATAAAAAGACATGCCATTGAGTGGCCCCCACGTTCACCTGACTAAACACAATGTCACTTCTGCTTGTGGTGTATCTCAGGACAAGAGTTTATCCGACTCCTCCAAGAACATCAAGACTGCAGCAGGAATTAGAACGAGGCCGGTAGTATCGCAGAACAGCCTGACAGGATGTACGTCGTGCTAGAGGGTTCAACGCTGCATAACGCTGCATACCGCTGTCAGGGTATAAACATTGTATTCCTTTAATAACTTGAAGAGTTATTTTGTCGACTGACTTTTTAAACATTTAATTTTACTTTGTCATTTGGTTGGCATGCTGTATATAAAAACTCTTGAAAGCATTTTCAAACGGAAAATCTACACACTCTGAATCATTCTTAGCAAACAGAAAAAAGGTGAACATTTGGTATTTGAAAACCATTCTTAGATTTTTATAATGCACAACCTAGTTGAATATCAAACTTTAATTCGTTTTCAATATTAATTTTCAAAGCATAAATTTCTAGAAAGCTGCCTGATGATATGCAATATAAATTAAATGAAAAAGGAATTTTGCCTGGAATTGGCGACAGCCATGGTATTAAAATAATTTGTCAAAAGACTGAAGATGTCGCTGAATTTTTAATTTTTTTAATTGAAAAGAAAAGATGTACATTTGCTTTTGTAATGTATGTGCCATATTCTGTTGAACCTGGTGCCAATAATCATTTATATATTTTGTTTTAAAGAAATAAAATAACAGAAAGGAAAAGAATATTGATTATAATTTCTCGCATGTTCTGTCTGAATCATTTATTACCAAACTGGAAGGAAGTGTGTCCATGGACAATCGTGGTGTTACATATCGCTTATTTCTTCAAACTACTGAACCGAATCGAGTGCTGTTTTACATTAAAATTTGGAACAAATAATTGTGGTTTAAGATTCCTTTTTAATTTCTCAATGTGATACTCACTTTTGAAGTTATGTCACCAATAGTTAGGGTGTAAATCTTTCTGACACACCCTGTATAATTGAGACATTCAATTACGTGTTTTAATAATTGTATTATTAAAAAACAATAAAAAAAATAAAATATTTGCATTTTGTGCTTAAATTAGGTTTGCTTTCAGTCTTGTCAATTGCAGGGTATGTTATGACATCTATACTTTGTTACAGACATGCAAAAATGATCTTTTCGATTTTTGAGTAGTAAATTACTGATAGTACCTTCAAAAATAGAATTGTGAACACATGCAATTCTGATATTTTTTTAAATCAGTCATTGTTGAAATCGGGGGGGAAAAGTTTTTTAAAATACCGATGCAATCGTAAAAGTTGTTTACCGATCCAATCGAAAGGATTCCAATCTCTGGTCTCAAATCTGACCGATTCAGGGGGATTGGTTCATTATTTGTAATCCCCATTTTAATTAGCAAGGTTGTACAGGTAAACTAGGGTTCTTTGTACAGGGTTCTTTGTCTTTCAGTTAGAGCAATAAACATTTCAATTGGTCACATAAATCATGGCCCAGTGCTTACTCCACTATCACCAAATGGGTTTCTTCTTCTGACCAAGGTGGCAACCCTTGTTTGGCGTGAGTGTGGTGGAACCAAAATAGTAGCCAGTGACTATGCCGAGACTTTGTGACCCCCGCTTGATGCCTTGCTCGCTGGCCCGGACCTATTTTTCGCTTAAATTTGTAACCCGATATGGTCGGGTCTATTTTCAAAATGAACACCGCAGCATGCATCGCGCTCTTCCAAATGTTCACTGCAAATCTTCGGGGAAACCAGCCTATAAGTTATGGTGCTAATTAATTCGCTGGCTAGAAGTGCCACATAATAAGATTCAATTGCCTAGCAATACTCCAAAAAAAATGACAAGGCTTTAGCGTTGGGAATCCAAACTTTTCTGTGTGCAACACTTTTCCTGTGAGTTGTTTTTTTGGACTGATTGCTGGGGCAACAAATCCTTTTACTTGCACTTCTAGCAATAATTCAAACCTAACCATGAGCATGTTGTTAGCACAATATATCTGAACCTGTAATTCATGGGGACTGTGACAACACAGAATTTTTCATAGCAACATACATTTTGTGTTCAAATATAATAGCAACAAGTAGATTACACCAGTTTGTGCAATGCTGCTAATTAAAATCCCCGCGAGATTTTCGAATGAAAAAATGTTCCTTGGGTAACAGGTTAAATCATGATGCATATGACATATGAATACATCTTTGACCCCTACATATGACCTTGACCTCAAATGCCTTTACAATCTATCATCACCGAGACCAACACAAATAGGGGAAATACAAGGTGACAAGCTGAAATCTGGGAATAAAACCACAACCCTTAGAGCACATTGTGAGAAGAACAGCATTATGGGTGCTTGTAAAAGATATGTTCATGGGGAAATACAAGGTGACAAAGCTGAAATTAATTCTGGGTAATAAAACCACACCCTTAGAGCACATTGTGAGAAGAACAGCATTATGGGTGCTTGTAAAAGACATGAGGTATAATTAAAATCAACAAACAGAACAAAAGTGTTACGTCCGAGGACAACTCTAGCTGAATTTTATCTAGGGCTGCCCCGTCCAAAAACCACAATGCCACTCCTCTTTGAAAATCAATGCACTATGGACCACCAGACAGGCCACCCAAACATCGGCCAGCCCACATTCCACCATCTGTATTGGTCTCGGAACAGGTCTCGACTACTACCCTGCTGTATAGAGTTTATCACATTCGTGCTACCGTATTGGCTTAATAAACGCCCTGGGTGTGAGTTTTTTTTTAAAAAGGAGGGTTTTTATTTAGGTCATTTTGTTCACTTATATTTCCACTGTGAATACCCGGTGCTCCCACACAAAAACGGATCGATGTTTTGAACCACCCGTCAACAACACGGCTTGTCATCCAATGTACAAATATAGCATACCTGTCCCACTAACATGGTCTAATACATTTTACAGCAGATGTAATTTCTATCACTTATCAAAGATATGTGCACTTAATTTGGCAATGCGCAGGCTGAGTTGGGGCAATCTGCCCTAATTTCGCAACACAATTGTATATATCAGTGGTATAACCAGTACTGTTGGCATGTATGGCAATGATTTTTGTTACTCACAGGAATCATTTGGTTGAAAAAAAAATTGAGAGGGGTTTATTAGAGGGGAGCAGACCAAGAGGTTTCCCCATCGCTGTACCAGGTCCGGCCTTAGGGCCCCGGACGAAGCCCGAAAGGGGTCCAGGGGGCATGAGTTCCTGGGTTTTGCATCTTAGAGGTAAAGTAGCGTTTCAGAGCACAATTTCACATAAATTGTTAAGGTTCAATATCTTCCCTTCCTTCTCTTATCATCTTTACTTCTTGTCTTCTTTTCATTTTTCCTCTTTTTTTTCTTTCCTCCTTTCCCTTCCCCCCTCTTCCCTTCGCTCTCGCCCTCTATTTTCTTCCCATATTTTTTGCTCCCCTTCCCGTTTTGTTTTGTATCTGGGGGAAGCTTGCGCCCCTCCCCCTGGCCCCCACATGGTTATACCAGCCACTTGGCAACAAACACAAAAAAAATTCCAATGCCTGGTGAGAAAGAATGCACTATAAGTCCCAGATTTCACGGCCATTTTCTACTGCACGGTGAGTCCCTATACGGCCGCTACACTCATGTCTACCGCAGCATCTTACTGCACGTAACACAGCTAATTGCTGAGGCAGTCCTGCAAGATAGGAGCTTTCCCAGTACCAGAAGTTAATTAGGTATACAGTGATTGTGGTTACTCTGTTGTACCTACCCGTCCCTGGCTACCCGTAATTCGGCCCACTAGACACCGGAATTGAAGGTATTGTTGGTACGAGTACGTACCGGAGTAGACACGCAGCTTCCACGTAGCTACTCCCCGGTACCGACGAACGCCATTTTGAGAGTGTATGAAAATGTCATGAAATGAGGGCGCTATACACTTGTTCTCTGTTTAGCATTTTGAACGTTTTTTAGAAATCATTAGAATTCAAATCGGGCATCATCAAAACCCCATATACCGCACAATGTAATAAAAAAATGCAATATACGCCAAAAATATCAAAAAAACAAAATTGTGCCTGAGAAAAATACAACGCGCGCTGAGAGCCTTGTAACCACGTTATCTACTCCACGACGGGGAGACAGCCGCTCGATGTAACACTATCCCGTCTATGCGCAAAAATACACGGAATCCTGGCCGGTCGAGTGTACGTCTAGTGGAAAGGTAATCCCTGTCTCTCGTATTAGCTGTGTTGTAACTACCTGAAGAAATTGGCCGTGTATAGATTGCATCATCAACAAAGACACATTTGGTCTTGAAATCACTGTCCGGGACCAGGGCCCATATAGCAGTGGAGGGCCCCTGGTTTGAGACCGACCTGAATGTCTGACTTTCCTCCTTCCTCCTCTTCTGTTAAGTCCTTCACTCGCCTCTCTTATTCTGGTATTAAAAATATATCCCTGACTCCAAACGGCCGCGACGTACATACCAAAGAGCTGTGCGCTCGGTCTCGCCCCCGCATTTTGGTGTTATGGTTCCCTGCTCTTCCTGAAACCTCACTCCTCAAAATGCACCTATTCACAGACAGTGTACATCAACAACAGCCAAACCAAAAGGAGTTTCCGTAACCTGATCCATCTGACACTTTTTTCTGACACACTTATTAATTCGGAAACCCTTCACGGAATAAAGCACAGGGTTATGCCGTTAAGGTTTCCGAATTCATGAGTGTGTCAGAAAAAAGTGTCAGATGGGTCCGGTTACAGAAACTCCCAACCAAAAATGCCATCAATGTTGATATCTAGGACAGGATTACACCTGGCTTCATACATGCTAAAAGATAGGCTTGCAAACTTTCCCTCTCCTATTATCCTGTCAGCCACAACAACACTGCAATTAAAGGGCCATTGGCCAATTTATTTGTATTCAAGGTAGCACCACTCAGTGACTAACTATGCATTCCAAGGAAGCCCTGATATAATTACAAAACATGATACAAAATCAACATGATAATATAAGGCAAAGTTAAGGTCTACACATACACAGCACGTGCAAGAAATACATAGTAATATTGACATGCGAAATAATAACTAGTTAACTTTTTACAATACAAGTACATATTTCTTAAACAGGTTTAAGACAAAGACTCAAAAGTTCAAATAAACATTTTAAGGAAAGTTGTTTCATAAATGAACAGTGTGCAAGGTACACAAACTGACATTAGTAGTTGGGTCATTTGGAGCAGTTCTGTGACCGTGGAGAGCAGAGCATCATTTCTCAGTGAATTTGTCTTCTATGAAGGTTAATGAACAAAGGGATCGCAGCAAAAGTAGTTCGCACTCTCTTTTGTATTTGGTTATCAAAATAAATGACAAACAAGGTCAATGCCACTGACCTCTATTGATCTCTGATTTTTAAAAATATGTTAGACAGTGCAAAATATTTTTGTTGCAGTCTTTGATGAAAGATGAACAATTTGAGCCCATTTTTGAAGAAATTGGAGCAATATTAAAGATTTAACCTTTGGTGATGACCTTTGATATTTGACAATTGTCTTCTATCATTACC
>JAMKCH010016936.1:0-25172 GCA_023653785.1 Ophioderma brevispina
ATCGACTAAGCGAACTTGGGTGAAAATAAAAACTAAGTCTTACAGAGTTCAGAAAAAAAACTAAGTCCAGAGCGTACCGCTTCCTTGGTCTTCACCTGAAGTGGCCGGTGGACTTTAGAGGAGACGGTCTCGCTGGAGAATGCTAGTTCAAAAAAACGACTAAGAACAAAAAAATTAAGTCAGGGTGGTAGGGGCGCAATACTCGAAAATCTCAATCGTCAGGTTCATCAAAGTGGGATATTTTCCAAATATGGAGTTAGGTACGTAAGGGATATAAATAAATCCCCTGATTCAAACGACCCCAAAAGCACTGTCATTTATTTCAAGTGGCCACTCGAGTCGTTCTTTTTGCCGGTACTTCGTCATGATTGCTCCCAATTAGAGCGTCACCAGATTCAAACCCGTGTACGATTTTGGGTTATATTTGACTTGGTTTGTTTATGTGCAAATACACACTTCAGTTCAGAATCGATGAGCTAGCACTTGTTGTACGATTAGTAGCCACGTCGGACACGATCGAAGATTCGATAAACTGGTTGGAAATTTTACGCAGTAGGGCCTAGGGAAGAGGCGGTTTAATTTCCATCGTAGTTTTTTATGTCTTTTGACATTTAATGTCCAACCGATCCGAATTTTTCCGGTTAGTAGGTAGAGAAAAATACAACAAAAGTATTCAATGCTCCCTATTCCCATAATTTCAGTAGATTCAAGTATCGATGGCAACCTTGGATGTAGGAAGAGATTTTGTAATTAAATTGTCTTCTCGAATTATTTCCAATTGTCTGCTTATTTTAAACTTTAAAGAGATTAGGTTTTTTTAAAATTAATTTCAAAATTGTAATATGATTGTATGATAAATGTACCATTTCAAAGCAAATATATTTGTAGTTTAATTGAGCGGTTTGTAATTTAGTTATTGCCAAGTAATAATTTATGGAAAGCATAGTTTAAATAATTCAAAAAAGGATTTCAGTTTAAGGCTAAACATCAGATAATTAAAGTGCCTTTCATTTTTGGCCAAAATATCGCCTTGCTACTCTGGGGAAGTGTCGACAAGGGTGATTCTTCAGCTGTAATCTTTCATCTCTGAGTAAATCATCTGAGGACGGGGGAATATTTGGTAATATTCCATCTCTGAATAAATCATCTCTTAACAGGAATAGTTTGTTGCTGCAATGTTAATTTCTGAATAACTAAATATGGACTGGAATGTTTGTGCTGTAATCTTCCTACTCTAGATAATTCATCTCTGGTTGGGGAGGAGTGGTGTTCTATAATCTCCATCTCTGAATGGGGTTCGGGTAATCCGCCTTTCCCATGGTGCGTTATTCCGAAGGTTAGTTATTACAAAGGCATTATTCCGAATGTCCATTTATCAAAAATGTGAGCGTGCTTAATCCTACAATGAAACCAATGCTCGTAAAATCCGAAAATTAAATTTGATTGTTAAAGCTAAATAAAATAAAAATTCGATAGCGTTGGTTAATTCGAAATAGAAATTGCGATTCTTTCGTTACTACAGTTTTATATTGTCCGATTAAAAAATATTGGTTACGGGTTATGGTTTGTCATGAGATTTAGCGTTTACGCTGATAGGGTAGAAGGGCCTGGGTTAGGTTAGTGATAGTGTTCGCAATTAACTAAGCTATTATGGTTTCGGATAATAAACGAACTGTATTGTTTTCGGAATTAGCGGACCTTCAAATTGATTTGGGATCAACAACATTTCAGGGTAAAAATAACGAACCTTGGAATAACAAACCTTCGAATAAAAAAAAAACGGATTACTTAGAACCCGGTGGGTGTTGGTTTTGCATTGAAAACGAGTATAAATGTAAATTGACAATTACAAAAATCATGGTACCAGAAAAAGGATTTTATGGAGCATAAATTAAAATAGACGAGGGTTAATGTTGGATATTTTGCTTTTCACGCATTGACAAATAAAATGCATACGGGATCGTTACCATAACGACAGCCATTATGAACTAAAGCAAAACGTACGTCGTAAGAGTGATAATAGCCAAGAAAAGATATAAAAGGCGCAGGAGGAAGAACGCAAACTAAAGCCAGACGAAGATGAGAGAGGCATAAGCTGGGAGGCGCATGACTTCCACACTTCCTTACTCAGTGATTCCTCCAGTCCGGCACTCAATTGAATTCAATATGTAAGCAAGCATGTATGGACGCATTTATATCACACACACCCGTGCTATAGGCAGAACATCGCTACCGCTGTCAGTTCTCAACGTTGGACACTTGAATGATTAGACGATCGGTGAAGTAGCAACCTTGATCAATAACATTACCCCCTTTCTGTAAAAAAAAAGGTTAGGTGTTCATAATTGAATAACAAGAACGAGAGTTAGAATATTCTTTCCTGGAATTGGAAAGTGCTCCTGTACAAAACCAGTTTCATTGTGTAACCAGCTGCAATGTAAAGGTCGTGGAAAAAAGGCACGTACACAATTACCCTCCTATGAATTTGTTGCAGTTGCATTGATGTTATGTTGTTGAGCTGTTGTTGCTGCTGTGACTAAGATTTAGAGCAGAGCCAGAAGGTTTTGTCAAACGAACAAGATCATAAGATGAACACGGGAAAATTCGGAGAAAAATATAATTTTTGAAATATGAATGTCTGCCCGGGACGATGACTGCGTATGGGCCCAGGAGGGGTACAGTTACTATGGGTGAGGGGTCAATTGTTTGAACGGCTATACATTAAGTGAATATAGCTCAAATTATTCCTTAGTAACCGGGAGTAAAAGTAAAAAAAGTCAATGGGTCTCCTCGTCTGTTTTGACATGAACCGAGAAATGTCAACAATATGTAAAACTACTCAAAATGCCTTTAAAGAGGAAAATGCAGTTAGCGTCTGATTTCAGTATTTGAAATGCAGCTAATGGTTTTGGCGCGCGTGCATCCGTTAATTCCGTTTGAATCGTCCAAAGAGTCATATAATCCAACTTTACTCAACACGTGATTGATGGCATGCAGATGAACCAGACTTTGCTCTTATAGTAGATTCAACCCATCGTGTCACCAGGGGAAAAGTTTTGGACAGCGTCGATTAGTTGGGAGAGGAGACACAAAAAGAAAATATGTGGCCCGATTTACTTGTTTTAGAACTAAGATAATCTGGCTTTTCATGTTGACATAATTTTTACAAAGAGAGTGCAAAGACTTTTGTGTTCGCTCAAAAGTCAATAACATTCAATTTACCTGTTACATTGAATACCACTGTGCAAATATGAATAGTTAGAATGGTATAGCTTACGTTGATTTAAATACTTTCCTTATAAACCTTCGGAAAGTACTAGAGGTGACATGATGGGTTGAATCTACTATAGTCTCAAGTAAAAGCGGATTAATGTATCAAAAATTATAACCAAAGTATTTATTATCCGTATGTTATGGTTACACCTATTTAAGTAAACACGTAGCAGCGTCTGATTCCACATTGCCAGGTACATTGCCATGACTATAATCTATTATCCTGATATGTACACACGAATCATTCACCGACGGGTTATTTAATATGTTGTTTTGGGCGGGCGGTTTCCAATCTTATATCGTTTATAGTCCAGGCTACAGACCATGTAACTTTGTTATACCATATATATAATGTTTTTCAATGGTTTCTAGACCAGTTTTCCTGCTGAATCTGAATCCGATGGATGCCAGTCGAAAAACCTTGAGCATTTTCAAGGAAACGCAAAAATTCAAAATGGCCACCAAAACACTAAAAACTCATATGTTAATTACTCAAAAGTTTCAATTTGTTTTGCCTGTCCAGTTAAAACACACATTGTGGTCAATTAAAGTAAGATTCATTAACTACCTAATTAAGAGATTCAATATGGCCACCAATACAACAAAGCATCTGATATTTATCTACTTTTGACAGTAGAATTGTAACTTGGTATATATACCAATGCTTTGGCAATCAATATTAATTGAAACCATTATGAATAGCTTTCAAGAATTTGCTAATCAATCAAATCAATAAACCATTCAAGATGGCTCCAAAATGGCAAAACTCACTACTACTTATAGGCAAGAGCTGCCATGTTTGTGTATATTACTAGAACGGATTCAGAGCAATTTAAATATCAGAACATAATCAAAGTGATTGAAATCTGCAAGATGGCATCCTAGATAGGCGTTCAATATGGCTGCAAATGTCAATCAGTAAAGGTCAGTAATTCATTCACGCTGTAGGCTAAAGATATATATTTTGTCGTTTTTAGTTGAATTATCACTTCCAAAAATCCTAGTAAGGCTGTCTTAAGTGTCATTGAGTCATTATTCATCAAATATCCCAATATGGATGCCAATGGACGCCCAAAACCTACCAAAACAAGGAAACATGTATCTGTAGACTATAGACCGTATTCAATAGCCAGCCATGTTGGTGGACAAGATAGACGCATTCCAGTACTACAATACATTCACCTGTCAATGATCCCTGTACAATCGCTAAACATGGATCGATTGACAGCTTAATGTTTGTAGTCCTGGAATGTATGCATCTTGTCCACCAACATGTTTGGTGGCTGACGTCATATTGAATACCGTCTATTAGTGACCGGATTTTTGTCGCTTAGCAAGTGTCATTTCCAGTCATATTGGATACCCATATTGGATGGCATCTTACCTGTATCGATTCCTCTGATCACCTATTGATGTGTACATTGATCTGATTGACTTACAGGGATATACACAAACATTGTAGTACTAGGTTAGACACAGCTATCAATTATAGCCTTCTTAGAGTATCGGACGCCATATTGGATCCTATAATGACGGAATTTATCATTACATTTAAAAAAAATATGTCTTATGGTTTTAATTAATTTCTTGAGTGCCAAAACACTAGGATCGATACGAAATTACCAAACTGCAGTCAAAAATAGATCACGATCAGACACTTTATAGTATTGACGGCCATATTGAATTAAGTGATTACTTTGTTACAGAATCAAATGTTAATTAGTCACAATGAATGTTTAAACGAGACAGGCTGAAAAATTACCAACTTCTGAGTGAACAAGAGATGAATGTTGTGTGTTTTGGTGGCCATTTTGATTATTTGCGTTTTAACAAAAATGCTCAAGGTTGCTCGTTTGGCATCCATCGGATTCAGAATCAGCATAAAAACTGGTCTAGAAACCATTGAAAAACATTATATATCTAATAAAACAAGCTAGTTGATATTAGTTATCAATGAATCTGTAGCCTGGACTATTAGTTGGATTTTGAGTTTGCACAGTTGCGGTGGCAGACTCTAGGATTTAAATATTTGCATGTTTGCGTTTATGTTTTCTTTTCATCAGAAAATGTTTCTGTATTTAGTTTTTGGATTAACGAGATATTTCAAATTACTTTCCGATCAACGAATATTCGGAATAACGAACCTTTGGAATAACAAACCTTCGAAATACAAAAACATATTCGGGATTACCTATACCCCGGTGGGTGTTTGTTTTTACATGAAAAATAGTATATAATGTGAATGGACAATGACAAAAACATTTGGCACAGAAAAGAGATTTTAATCGGGTGTGAGGGGCGAGGGTGTGTGCTTGTGTGTATGTGTGTGTGTGTGTGTGTGAATATTTACCGTTTATAAACGGTATGTACACCATTGCTCATAAAGTTTGAATAATTTTGATCAGAAAACGTATTTCTATTTGAACGCCTCAGTAATCATATTAGAGTAGGTGAATGATTACATAATGAGTCCCACTACCCAGGTGAAGTGAATCCATGCATAATTTTGTTGGGAGATAAGGCCAGACGTCTGTTGTTTGTTCCTTTTCCCTGCTCCAAGCCTGTATGCAACAAACCCATGTTTTTCAGATTTGGTTGTTACCTTTTCAACAAAAACTGACACAGAGGTTCACTAGGCTATGCCTTGTCCAACGGCATTGTCAATACGCCGAAGAGTGCTTCCACTCCGAGCTGAAGGGTACAAACAAGCCAAAGTTGCTGATTTCCTCGTGATATCGCAGAGTACGGACTGTAAAATACTCAGACATCATCGAGATGTGGCGAGTCATTTGAGGCCACGAAAATCTCCAGGACGACCACGATTGACTACCAGACGAGATGATCGCCGACTGCTTAATCTGTGCCGTTGAGCCCGGAAAATGCCAACGAGTCGTCTACGTCGTTTACGTTAATTGTGGACGAAGTTCATGGTAATATGTTCGGAAGAGACTGATCAATCAAGTAGTGTAGCTTGTAGCGATATACACCCTACATTCCATAAAAAGTGGTAAAAAATATTTTATTCCAAATTTATGAGCAACATTGTATAAATGGTCTTCTTGAGCTTGGCAAAGGAATTATTATAATAATTTCTGTTGTCTTAGTTCTTCAATGAAGTCTTCTTTCAACATTGGTTTCCTACATTGGAATTTGAAGAATTATCGTCGAAGTTGTTCTAGCTTATGACAATGGACATGAGCTACTTGAAGCTAACAATACTCAAATTAGAGAGAATAAAGTTAAAAGAGTTCTTGTTTTCACTATCCGGACCAGGTGATAATTGGCTTTTTGAATGTTTACAATGTTTAAAATTAATAATCCGATGCATTTAATTAATTTACTTCATGCATTGGTTATCAAGGAATTCACTGAGTCTGATTAACTGCAATTAAGTATTGTCAAGCAAAGGTTAGAAAGATTTGTCACCATATTTAGAAGAAACGATGGAACTGAAAACTTAGCTTAAAGGCAGTATGAGTGACATGCAAAATCACAAAATCGAAAAAATCATCAAAAATCAGATTTTTGCATCATCATGTCTGTAACAAGTACAGGTACCCTAACATATCCTGCAAATGAAATGCAAAGGCCAAAAGTAACCTATAATAAGGACAAAATCGGATGTTTTAGTCAATATTTTCCGTACGGACACTTACTACAACACGTAACTGAATGGAGAGTTATATCTTTGAACACTGCCGTTATCTCCTTTTTTGTAAATTATTTAGTTGAAAAGAGTGACTTATGAGAAGTCTACAGACGTATCCTTCACTTTTAAGCTATTACTGGAAATTTCAAATATTTTGACTCTTTTTGATGAATCACTGATAGTGTCTTTAACTGTGTAAATCCCATTGAAATGGGGTGAAAATGGATCAGCCTAAAATTTTTTTCATATCTGCCTATTTCTTCGCCAAAATCCTTCATTTTTAGACATAAAAAGTAGAAAACATACAGATTATGAAAACATCATCTTCGTCACAGTTGGGTAAATACATGAGGGTCAATTTCTTCTCCATGCACAATTTTTGATGATACACACGGTAAAGGACCCAGCTGGATATTACGTGGTGTATTTTAATTCGCACCATCTAATGATTTCACTAACATTGCCGTATTGATCCGTTGCATTTTTTTAGTTTGTTGCACCCAAACAACACAATCACAAAATAGTGCGCCCTCAAGATTATTCAAAATCTATATTTTTGCACGGTTGTAAAGCTTTATATACATTAGCCCTCACCTGAAATGACTAAGACCAAATCAGCGTCCTTATGGGTAAACAGAACGATTAATTAATGTCGCTGGCGACATTAATTAAGCAGACGACGGAAATGGCGTTTAATACAAGAAAACCCACGTCGTGTGCATGGTTTCCCAGGGCATGCACCATGTTTGACCGGTCTGTTACCTTTGTGGTTTTAACATCAATGAGTACGAGTCTATGATATTCATGTAATATACACATTAATTTTGTTGATTGAAGTTATGGAAAACTTAAAAGTTAGCCTACAAATTACCTGGATGTCTTTAACCTCTTATTACGTCCCTTTCTGTTTTGAGTATGTTATTTTTATGTGTAAAATGCATCTTTATTCCTCCAATGGCCTAGCTATCATTTGAGAGAGCAAACTGAAGAAATTTCATATTTTGTGAAAATGTACCAGTGTCGCTTTAACGGCCGTTGCCATGGGCGATCCAAGTACATATTGCAGGAAAAAGAACTGGAAAAGAAAGAGTATTCATCATGAATGCTTCATCTCTCTCATCTCAGATGGTGCCTATAGGCACTGCTGTGGCTATCACAAGAGCTCGCCATTTTCCTCGATCCCTAGCCAAACTTCCTCTGCGACCTTTCGCGGCACCCTGAATGATTTGCTTCTCAATGCTGTTCTCCCTTCTTATAATGTGATCAAAATATTTCAAAATATTATGTGATCAAGATATTCCTCTCTCTTATATGTTGTCTTGATATTAGGCTTCAACCAATCTTCTCCAACACCCATTCATTTGTTCTTCTGTCCTGTCAGGATATCCTCAGAAACCTCGTATAAAACCACATTTTAAACGAATCGATGCGTTTGTTATCACTTTTAGATGGTGCCCAAGATTCACTTCCATAGGTGCCAACACTGAAGACAGTTGCCCTTATTAGCCGTAGTTTTAGCTCTACTGAAACTCCTCTACTCGTCCAGATGTTTATCATGTTTTGGGTGGTGTTCCTTGCAATAGCTAGTCTTCTCTTGATTTCAGCGTTGCCCTTGGTGTTAATGAGCGAACCAAGGTGCTCAAATTATTGTATCTCTTCAATCAGCTGACCATCTAAGACAAAGGGATCGGCAGTTCGTGATGAATCCAGAACCATTATTTTGGCCCTAATTGTGTTCAACAGCAGGCCTTTTCACTGGCATGTTTTTATACGCTTCAGTAGATCCATTAGTTCCCCCCGCTTGCATACAGCAGCGTAGTGCCATCAGCATATCGAAGGTTGGTGATCTTCATACCGCCAAAGCTAATATAATTCCTCCCTCATAACCTTCTAGTACTTCTGTCATTATTTCTTCCAAATACACATTAAATAATGCACCCGAAGTCCTCTGCCTATATTGAACCACTCTGTGTTGTATCCATTTGTTCTGTTTATTCCTGATGGTTGTAGAGTTTGCATACTAAGTAATGATGTGCTTAGGAAACCCCATCCTCTGCATATAAACTTCCCACATTTCGTTGTGGTTGACGCAGTCGAACGTTGTAGAATAATCAATAAAGCACAGATATAAGGGGTGTTTGTGGTCCTTACATTTTCCAATGACATAAATGTTTCACACGATGGTAAATAAACAAAATCCTAAGACAGCATGTACGTTTCTGCGCTTTAAAAACTGCACAAAACTGTGAAATAGAATACAAGAAAAAGAGGGATAGAGAAAGGGGGGAAGATGTAGAGATGGAGGCAAGAGGGATGTAGAGGAAAGGACAGGAGGAAGACAGGCAGTCAAAATCATTCTGAGACAGACAGATAGAAAGGCAGACAGAAGGACAGGCAGAAAGACAGACAGAAAGACAGACAAAGACAGAAAGAAAGACAGACAGAAACAGTGGCGTAAAGGGCCTGTCCGCTCTGAAGGGTAAATTTCCCAGTCTTGGGACATTGTCCCTCTTAGGGGGGTCAAAGGCCAATTTTTCCCGGTCAGAGGGCTAAAAACGACTGATTTAGCATGATTTTTGCATTTTTTCCCGGCCAAAGTTGTCAGGAGGGGCAACCTGCCCCCCTGCCCATCCCCCCGCCTGTTACGCCACTGGACAGAAAGTCAGAAAGACAAAGACAGACAGGAAAACAGGCAGAAAAAACAGAATAGAGGCAGAGAAATTGAAAAGAGGCAGGGAACTAGAGAGAAAGATTATAAATTTTGGAACAATAAATGAAAGAGAGAGGAGAGACAACGGTTCGAGGTAGAAAATTGCAAAAGGTCACAGATTTCAAGATGAATTAAGGTTTTTGTTCAGCTGTTGTAAAGTTTGAATAAATTAATGGGAGTTCATTCTGCAGGTCGGTAGATCTAATATCCGGGAATCCTAATTTTGATTGCTCGAAGCGTAGCCGTAGCGTGATCCACTCTTGTGCATTACTTCATCTATAACGATGACTTAACAAACACAAATCTTCCGGTCACGGATGTGTACATTAGAAGTCATCGAATGGAGTTGAAATTGCCTGCCTATAGCAAGCAGGGAATCCAATGCTCTGAACGAATAAAGAATCCATTCATCAAATAGTTGTTCTATATAGCTGTCTTTCTTACTGTAAAATATAAAATTCATTTTTTAATGATTGAAATTTTATAAAGGAAACCTCTCTATGGGCCTTTAATTTTTTATTAAATTATTCTCCTGAGTTATACCAGAGGTAATGGCAGAGCGATGATAGTTTGTATGAAGGATCAAATGCAATAGTTAGCGTGGTGTCCTGAGTTGTCTGAGGATTTTGATGTGAAGTTGGGTGTCTTCAAGGTTTTGTCAGTCGCAATTGATATTTGCAATTTTGATTGATGTGGTACATAGAGTGCCAGAGAGGTGTGAAGAGCGAGATGTCGTATTATGCTGATGACTTGGCTTTGATGAGTAGGAGAATGGAGGACTGAAGGAAAAGCTTTGGAAATGAAAGAAAGCTTAATGAAAGTAAGGGTTGAAGGTAAAGCTAATCCTTCCGTCCCGATAAAATAGACGCGGTCAGACAGACCACAGACAGACCACCGGTATTGTAGTACAAATGGTCTTAGGTCCCCTAGTGTACTTTCCAAAATGTTTTGATTAAAAATGGCCATAATCCTCGATTGCAATACTCATCCAAGAACCCAAGATTTTAACCGGAAGTGGTCTCCTTTTGGCGTCGAAAGGCTTGTACTATTGTTGGGTCAAGGTCATTCAATCAGATGAAAAACTAAATATGACTAATCGGGCAATCCCCTTTTAATTATTTACTTTGTTTATTGCACTAGCTGTGTGCATTATAAAAAAATCCCAATCTCCTAAGGAACCCATGCTAAATACCGCAAAACACAAAGCGATGAATTTGAATTTTCGCGTGAATGCAATCGCAACTAAAGTTAGACGAATACAAACAAAAGAAAACCAAATATATTACGCGTTAAAATACGCGGGCCGAAAAATGTGAATAAGCTCAAGATATTTATCTGCTTAACGAGCTAATCCTCCATAGACCATTTGGCTCCTCTCACTATGTCCCACCTTAATTATAGCTCCAAATGTCCCAAGAAGTACAAAATGCCCATTGATATTACTTTACAATAGCCGAAGAATTTTAACCCATTCTGAAAAGAGTCTGCGATTTTATTTTACGCCTGGATCAGAAAGAAAAGAAGAGAAACGACTTGGAATCATAAAACCAAGAGGGGAAAGCGCGCGGTTTATTGAATAGGCCAGCGCGTACCCGATTTCTCCTCACACCTCTCTCGCGGCCATCTCGCGCCATCCTTGTTGTTGCGCAACCAGCCGCGCGTCGTCGCCTGTTGCTGCACAAGCCCACACGCAACCTACAAATCTGTGCGTCACGCGTTATATCAGTGTTGCAATTTCCCCGTGTTCCATTGTCCATATCGACCGATTTTTTTCTGCAATAATATGCGAAAATCATCGATGACGAAACCCCCGGGGGGCCATTGGATTCCAAGGTGGATACATGCTCGTGTACAAAAACGCGTACTTATGGTTGTTTTTTGTGAGACCCAGGCGATGGTACTCGCGTAAAATTGTTTAGGTATCAAAATCATCAAAAATTCAAATTAGGGTATGCTTTCACGGTCGAAAATAACGTGTTTATGGTGTGATATTTTGAATACTTGTAAAAAATCACATTAAAAAAAAGGCTGGAAAATAGTGTGTTTTGTTCCCGATTTTCTCCTGATTTCACATGGTAGATTCCCGAGTGATTTTTATCCAGTTCATCCTTATTTTAGCTTATTTTCCTCTATGTCGTCGTCTCCTTCCCATCACATACGCCTTTATAAATTAGAGTTTCATTTCTTTTTGTGACTGATCGTTACCAATTAATAATGATGTTGCGACGAAAATGGAATTAGGGTCTGTCCCTAATTTATGTCATCAAAACGTTCATGAAATTCAGTGGCTGATTTGTAGTTCATTATGCCTTAAATTTGCAGACAAACAAAACTGTCAATAATACTACCTCCGACACTGGCTCATTAATTCCAAAGAATTAGGGACAACTTAAAAATACTTGAAATTTAAATGTAATGATTTAAATTGTAACTTATTAGGACCAAGCATAATCACAATTGATATAAAATACTAAAACTTCACTGAATCACGCTGTGATAAATATTCCTTTATCAGGGCCAGTGTTTAGTGTATGGGCAGTGTTTAGTGTATGGCCAGTGTTTAGTGTATGGTTAAGGCACATTTTTACTGTAATGTGCGTGTTTAGGGTAGCAAACTTATGTCAAATAAAACTTGTTTAGGGTGTATTTTTAAAAACTGTCATCAAAATTACTCTTTGTGTTAGGATCAGTAAATTACACCAAAACACCTGTGTTAAGGGTAGCAAAATCCAACCCCAAGCACTTGTTTAGGGTAGCAAAATCAACCAAACTACGTGCTTAGGGTGTGTTTCTTGCCATGTGGAATACCTGCTAGGGTACTTTTTGTGAGGCCATACACGAGCATGAATATCCACCTTGAAATACAAGTGCCCCCCGGAAGAAAACCTGCATCTAAAAAGTTTCCTTCCTTCCTCTGCATCTCTTAATGCAAAAAAGTCTCCCTATGACCCCTGTTAATTTGCTTAGGAACATAAGATATTTTGAGTCAGAGTGATAGCATGTGCCTCGGTTTTTATTGTTGGTTTTCATTCCCACACTCGCCTAGAAGCTTTCGGTGACCCCCGAACGTAAACACTCGCGCGTTTCATAAATATGCATTAAAGATTTTCCAAATACGACGATACGTACAAATAATGTGGCGCCCAAAACTATGTTAATGAAGTTCGTATCCTCATTTAATACTTTTGGCACCATTGATTTTGGATTACTCGCTGTTTCGGGATAATCTTCGGGTCTGGGTTATATTTACGGGTCGTTGGCCTGGATGACCTTTAAACTATCTTGTTTAAAGTAATTGTCGTAGATATAGCAAACTGTACTAAAATATCAACTCTAAATCAGTAAACTGGATGAGATAAAAATTACACAAAAACAAGGTTAATATTTACCAAGTTTTAAAGGAAAAAAATAAATAATTCCAATGCTTTTGAAATTGTGTGGGAAAAATATATTGGGTTTGTTGTTTGTGTATTTGGTATTTTTAAAATACTTTTCACTTTAATCTTGATATGCTCGCCTCTATAGTTTTCATTATGGCCAACCTTGCTTTATTGATACTAGGCCTTCATTTTTTAACAGATCATAATGGTTTCAAGTTTTATGATATATGTACAGTTTATTAATAATTGCAAAATCAGAAAAGTTTACTTCCTTCACTTCACCATCTTCACAAAATTCTGAATCACAACTCTTGTTCAGCAATATTTATGAGAATTTTATGAATGTCTACATGTATATCCACAATATAACAATATAAAATACGTGAAAAATATGCCCATATTTTTTTTGATAAAAAAATAACACAAACATGCAATCAAATATTTAAGGCCTTGGGTCTGCCACCGCGACTGTACAAAATCAAAATCATATTTTGTACTTAAAAACTCCTAATTTCTTATGTAAGAACATTATCAAAGTCAATAATAGTTAATAATATTTCTATGCTTGTCAGGTAACTGTGTGTGAAAATGTGAGACATCCATTACTTCACGGCTGAGTGAACGAAGATCAAAGACAAAAGAGGTATTTAAGAAATTCACAATAATGATATCATTAACTTCAAAGTTAAGTACTATTCAGTAATGTGGGTACCCAACACACTTTTAGTGAAATCTTGATATTACTTTCTTATGACACTTATTCAGATTGTATGAAATTTGAATGTTGACCGGTATGTCGAGGAAATTCTTGTCCACAATTCTACCATATGTGGCTTGCTTACATTCTGCTCATGCCCATATTTTCGTACCTAAAATGCTTCAAATAATAGAATTACATTTTTATTAAGACACCCTGTGTCTGCCAATGTGGAAGCAAGCACTACTAAGCATTTTATTTATATCGCTGTAACACATTTTCACACACCAAAATGGGTTCAGAAAAGATAGAGGTTGCCTGGACCATTTGTATTCTTTTTCATTCTCCTATCATTCATAATAGAAAATTGTGTAAAAAAGCTACGTATGCATGTTTTATTGATGCTTGCAAGGCTTTTAATAGAGTAAATCGTGACTGTTTTATGGTTCAAACTGAGATCTCTTGGTATCCATGGTCCAATTTTATATTCAATTAAGATTTGTATAAGCAGAAGTGAAATGGCGTTAAAATTAATGGTTTAAAAACAAATGGTTTTTTGTCATAAGGCGGAAACAGGCTGCATTTTGTCGCCGATTCTATTTAATATATACATCACATAGTGGGGGACTGTAGTGACAGATTCTTAGTAGTGTGCAATCCGGATAAAATTGTGAATTTTTGGTACCAAAGTACTTTTATCATTGATACTAAAAAAAAATGAATGGAAGCACTTGCCACACCCTTTCATGGCCCCCAGCTTCGATTTCAAGGTTCACAGGTAAAAAATTTTTAAAAAAGGAATCCGCTTGTGTTGAAAAGCACACCGTGGTGTCTGTGTGGTTACAGGATTCAAAAAAGGTATAGTTTATACTACCTGTGACTTATAGTTTAGGAATTATTGTGGTAAAACCATGTAAAAAATTAAAATGTAAAAAAGTCAATTTTGGTTTGTACAGGGGTCAAAAATTAAAATTGCTCCACTTGGTGATAAAATGTGGTTCCAATTGTTGGTTTAGCTAATAGAATGAATATAGGAATAGTTTGGACTATCTACGTGTCTGGTTTATTACCAAAATGGCGAATAAAGTCAACATCTATTGACAGCTATGCCATTCCTCTTGACCTGTGACTTATTTTGTTAGATAACGGAAAAGCTAAGCATAACAGATACGGCAAAACTATTCCTTATTGTCAATCTCTTTAGCTAGGGAAACAATTGCACCACATATTACTGAATCAAAGCAACTTTGAACTTTTAACCCATGTACAAACCAAAATTGACTTTTTCACCCTTTTTACGTTTTTAACCATAACTCTGGAACTATAAGCCATCTACAATGTAAACTATACCTTTTTGGAATCCTTGTGACTCAGACAGTCACCATGGTGTGCTTTTTTAACACATTCAGAACATTTTAAATTTTTGACCCCTGTATAACCTTGAAACCCAAGCTGGGGCCATTAAGGGGGGGGGGGGGTTGGAAAGTGCTTCCATCAATTTTATGGATTATCAATGCCTAAAGTACATGTGTGCAAAAATTCACAATTTTATCCGGAAGCGCACACTCTTTACACTACAGTCCCATGCTAACAGTATTGTTGATGAAATTAGAGCCCTTAATTGTGGCCAATTCCTCTGTTTGATTCCAAAATTGATATGTTAATGTACGCGGATGATATTGTAATGATGTCAGAGAGTGAACGAGGTTTGCAAATGATGCTTGATGGTGTTTTCTTTTGGGCTAAGAAATGGCGCATTTCATTAAATAATAAATGAAAGTAAAAACCCAAGTTGTTATTTAGTGTTTTTAAGCCACTTTCGTCCAAATCCACATGATAATACCTGTTCATTTAATATGGCATATTAATTTGGATATAGTTTCTGGCTATAAATATCTTGGTTTATGGTTCAATGAATTTCTCGATTTTAGAGTCTCAACTAATAGCCTGGCTGCATCTGCATCCCGTGCATTGGGGTGCTTATTAGTAAATTTAAATGCGTCGGTGGTACAAATTTTGTTACTTACTCTAAACTCTTTGATTCATTTGTTTCACCTATTTTATAATATGGTAGCGGTGTGTGGGGATGTGAGGAATTTTCTTCAATCAAATCTGTTTTTTTATAAGGCTGGGCCGATTTTCTTAGGTGTTGGTAAATATACTCCAAGTAATGCTATTTTGGGTGATCTGCTTGGGATAACCCCTTTGTTCGACAGATGCAGTTTGCTAAATTTGCCATAATATTCTTGCCTGTCGTCGTTTACTTATGATGAAATCCACATGAAATTTTAAAAATTCTAAATATTATTTTTTTTATGTACTTGAATCGAGTTTTGATTGTTGATTTCTATCTATGTGTAACCTTTTTTACATATGTACATGGTTTCTATGTATTTTAAACCAATTATCGTCACCATAAGCCAGAATTGCCATTGGCTGGTCACTTTTTATATGTGAGTGTGACATTAATAAAGATTTAACTCACTCACTCACTCTGTAACATACAGATAATAATGGCTTTGGTTATATTCTTTGATACATTAACCCGCTTTGATAGAGACTAAGAGAAAAGCCTGGTTCACCTGAACTTTTTGACGATCTGCATGCCATCAATCACGTTTTGAGTAGAGTTGGTTTTATGACTCTTTGGACGAGGCAAACTGAATTAAGCGATGGCAACGCCAAAACCATTAAGCTTCAACTTCAATACTGAAATCATACGCTAACATCATTTTTCCTATTTCAAAGGCCTTGAATTGAGTATCCTTTAATGTTGTTGACTCCCCTTTATGTCAAAACGTTAGAATAGATCTGTATAAAGTGTGTTTTTTTTCTCATGTTTCCAATTTGCTAGTGAACATGGTGAACCTATTGGCCCATGAGGTACAGAAAAAAGAAACACGCACGATTTTCACAAGAAAGGCGAAATTTATAGTAAAACCAATTTTGTTAAAGATTTTACCTGAGTTTGGTTCTATATACCATGTCAATATTGCATTTTCAAAGAGTAGCGTATTTTAAAATTTACTTAATGTATTAAAAACTTATTCTATACGATATATGAACATGATTATTATTGTCCTATTCATAACCAGAATACCACCAAAACCAACAATTTTGATAGGTAAAGTGGGGGACAACGAGGCTGTCTACGGATCACCCACCCACCTACCCAAGACGTGTTGCTATGTTTGTGTGTTTATTCAAGGAATTCCCTTGCCTTTCATTTTCCCAATTTTCCCAATATGCAGTTGTTAAAAACTGTGTGTCTCTCCATTGTTTATTGTCGTATCATATCCGTATAAAATCATTCACTTTCGTGAAAAAACCCTTTTAAATCGCGTTAAGAAGGTCACCTTAAAACTACCATTGTTTCACTATTTTCAGAACATCATAAATGTCGATCTCACGACTTAATGACGAACCTATCCTTACATTAGAAAAAAATCGCCCGTATTTTTTTAATGCAAAACATTCAATCTACAAATGAAAATTCCGGGCATTCTTTGATTACATCCTGAAAAAAAGAAAGTGACTGATATGCTTTAAATCACTAAGGCACTAAAAGTGAATCTCTAGACTGCTCAAACTCTCTAGGTGAAGCCGTTTGGTCGTTTATTATTTTGAGCGGTTTTTCGTTTTGTTCGCCGCAGAGGTCCCACGTAATAGGGGTTCGTTGCTCTAGCAATCTGACCCACATATCCAACGACTTTCATTCACTGTGTAGCACGTGTCCTGTGCACTGTGGAATTTGTTTGGACGATTGCTGGGACAACGATTTTTCTAATTAGTGACATAGTTTACATAAAATTCCTCAAAACCCTCGGATCCCGCCTTGTAGAAAGCTAAGTGTAACTACAGTTAAGGTACAATAATTTCGTCTTTTTAATTACATTATCACGTGGAACCACAGGGTACCAGCACAGCACGTGTCATCCCCACTGTAAACAGCTTTCTTAAAGGTGCGTGTTCCGATCGTCTTTGGGACCCCCCTGATTTTAACGGAATCCCCTTTTTCTTCCAGTAGTATGATTTGGATATCAGATGAAAAGGCCGTATTTTTCTCATTGTCGTCCTGAAATTGGAGCCTCAATCCATTTTTCCCAAGATATAAAAAAAAAACGCCGTTTTAGTGGTTAACCATACAATATTAGCACAGCCGTGAATAGGGCTTTCAACATGCATTATTGCGTCTCCCATCAAACCGCGAGTTTGTTTCCCACGGTACTTGACGGGGTGTATGTGCAAGTGCCAGGCTCCTCATATCAAGTAGAGAACACAATACACATAAATCGGAACAACCCACCTTTAACTTGGATACTCACCTTTTTTTTGGGAATTTGGAATTTCCCAAATATTGAAAAACTTAGTTTTTTTCCCTAAAGATCAGTTAAACACACTATTTTATTATCAACAGAGTTAATAGGGACCATTAAACGAATATATGCAAACATTCTTATGTTAATACGCTTTTGTTGTTTATGTGTATTTATTTGGGTGTTTATTTGAGTGGTTGTGTTTTGGTGGACCAGTGAAGGGGGCGATATTTTCCAACGGATCTAGAAGTTTTGCATATAATTTTAAATGCGAAACTTGTTAATTCCTGGTACTCAATTCCAGGAGAGTGTTACTTTTAACAGGTTATCAATGAATAATAATCAAAACGTTAGAAGAACCAGTGGAAATTAGTAAAACACTATGATGAGTAAAATAATGAGTTTCCATCATTACTAGTGATGAATCGCCAAAGGCTGTACTCTGTGAAGCAGCGATCCCCGAGGACTATTTCAGCATGTGGTAAAAATTTGATGAAAACTCTGCCAGATATGTTGAAAAACTATATATGCACAAAAGGAAGCAAACAATGTCTATAATTATTTTTGAGCACAGAATTGACTTATAGTTCCCTTTTGACAGTAAAACAACCGTTTCACCGATTTTTATTAAACACATTGTGATTGAACCAGTGTACAACACAATAGGTTATACGGCATTTTATCTTAAACAAAAAGATGAGAATTATTCAAATATTATATATCGTATACACAAAGGTAAGCCTGTATCTTAATGTGGATATAATCTGTGGTACTCGCGCGTGTGTGCCTACGATTCAACATAGGGATTATAGCTGGTTCATTTCCATACATTATAGAGTAATTTATCTAGAGCCTACTCTCCAATTTCAAACATGGCCAATTTGATATAATGAACCTATTTTCCATCTGTTTTCTTGCTCAGACACACATACACATAACCTTCGGAGGATTAAAGACCGCCATTTCCATGAAAATAATATGAAGTGAGTTTACTAATGAATGATATTAACATAATCTCAGCGGTGCACTGTGTTTTGACTCGCTAAAATAATATTTTTTTGTAAAACTATTGCCATCTAAATTTCAAAGTGCAAATAGACGGGATATCATAAGAAGTCCCTTTCGATAAGGCTATTGTTGTCGCATAAAAAAAAATCAGACATCCCTATTCAAATATAAATTTTATAGTTAATAAATAGATAATAAATAAATACTTAGAATTTTTTTGGGCCATCAGAGCTCTTTATTTCTCATTACCTTCTCTTTACACAGTCGAGGAACTCGACTGTGTTTTTCTTCTGTACGGTTTCCTTCTTACACATAGGTATCTTTAGTGCTTGTCATTCTAGTTTTCATATTGGGTCAAAATGACCAAAATAAGGTCAAAATTGTCCCAAAATGGTTAAATCACTTACATCCAAAGGTGTCATATTAGAAAGCTAGTTGACTTAAAGGCTGATTTAGAGATTTCAAAATATACATTTTTTGTGTAATAATTAAAAGTAGTCAATTAGAACTAAAGATAGTCACCCAAAATGCCCAATTCCAAAGTTTCAGATGAATTGGATTTTTCGTTTTCATGCAGTAAACATTTATGTACAGTATTGCGTGCCATAGGATACTGTGTATAACAAGAAATTCCAGATTCGGAATTTTATAACAAAGTTGTTATTTCCTATATGAAGGACTTCAATTTGAGCTTAGATATTTCACACAGTGATTAGTATATGGACATGCATTATGTATATGAAAAAACACAATTTGTTTGAAAAATGAGGGCGCCCTCCTCGGGAAATCTCCGAGTCAGCCTTTAATTGACAGATTTTGGGGTTGAAATGGCCAAATCTATTATAATGCCCTATTTTCAAAGTGGCTAAGGTCATATAAGTGTTTTGCCTATTCTTCAGGTGAAAAGGGTGCTAGCCATTTAACTTTACAGATTTCTTAGTCAAAGTGGAATAAATAGAACAAAATTCATCCAAAACTGATCAAAATCATTAAAATAGGTTGAAATACCGAAACGTATCACTTTGTCCCTACGCTGAATTGTTCCTTCATTTTACACATAAGGTCAAAAGAATATACATCCCACATGACCTAAATTAAGTAAACAAGGTAAATAGACTGCTAGCCAGTCCTAGATAGATTTCGAGTCAAAAGGGACAAGACGGTTAAATTAACCCAAATCAACTAAAAATGGGAAACCACTTGATAAAAGTGTGACTTTGTCCATATTTTTATTATTACCCACCCTGTGCATTTATATAGATTTCTATTGAATACTAATTATTTGTTAGGGCCAGGGTGGTTGATTTTTGCTATACTCGGATGTTAAGTTAAATGGGCAAAATACCCGACATTTATAATCAGCTAAATTCCTTTTTTTATGATTTTTAAACTATAATCTTAAATTGTAACTAATATTTTTAGTGCTATACATTAGAATAGCCGAACTTAGAATTTTGTTTTCCTCTTTTTTAATTTATTTGCAAACTTTTAATTACATATTCTCCCAAATAATTTTTTCTCATCTTATCTATGAACAATCAATTTTTCTTTCTATTACATATTCTCACAAAAATATTTTTTCTCATTCTTATACACAGAAGAAATATATTTTCTTTCATAACAGTATTCAACCTTAAAGTTTAAACATTTTGCAAAATAAAAAAAATAATAACTTACGCTTACGGGGATACCCTTTAGTACAATATTAAACAGTAACATTCTTTCATTAATTTTCCAATTTTCGTACATGTAATTCGAAATGAATTAAACTTAGCAAATCCGGATATTTTCCATATCGGTATTTGCTAATTGTTATTTACAAACACTGATTATTTTCTTGATAATTGTCTAGTCCGTTGTTCTTTGTGGGCGATACCAAATAATACGTCTATGACGTAACAGTTTATTGTTCTATTACAGGTCATGGCCCCGATCGCTAATAGCCTGCTCCCATAAGCCCGGATTTACCGGAAGTGGGCATCATTTTGTATCAGAAGAAAGCTACTATTTTTCTCATTTACACTGTGAAATCTTAGGCCAAGGATGTTTGATGTGGATTTATGAGCGAAAATGTACTTCAATTTGGTCAACCAATAATTAAATTTACCACTACCTATGGGGCTTAAAACACGTTTTTAGCTCTCACATTAAAAACGGATTGAAATATCGGCTGAAACTTTGCAGATGGGGTTTTTGGGTATGAGGCCATCTACAAGATGAAAATTCATATTCTAAAATCGGGCATCCCCCTTTACCCTGGTTGAGATAAATATTTTGTTAACTTCTGACCACACCCTTTTTAATTTTCCTTACAATGATAAAAGAAATGTTCGATGTAGTCTATTTCTTACAAGTTTCACAATACTGTTGTCTTCTTTATCTATTTTGTGGAGAAATATTTTTGTGGCGTATATTTTACGAATAATTTTCCAATTCAATGTCATAAGACGTGGTTCTTTTATGTTTTGATATTTTCGTCCAAATTTTCCCAGTCAAAACTGAGGGGTCTGAAGTTATTCTCCCCAAAATGTCACACTTGGTTTTGATTTTATTTTGGAAATCATTGCATACCGATAAATATTTGATGTACATGATTTCAGTGTAATAGAATCATTTTCATGTAAAACCTATATCATCAGTAGAAGTTTCAGGCTTGTTATTTTTTCACTATAGGAATTGTTTTGATTTAAGACTATGTATTGCAAAAAAGGAATTAATTATTGCAAACAAAATAAAAATGTTTTTTTCAACAAATAAACAATTTCCATTTCCATTGAATACATCCTTAAAGAATATAAAATGCCTAGTTTTGGCCCATTCCTTGAAATTTAAAGTGTTTTGCCTCTACAACATGCATTCATTATTCCCAATTATCTGCTCCTCCCCCAAAAAAAAACGACCCCCCCCAAAACCCCCCCCCCAACCCCCCCCCCCCATTTTTACTTGTTGCGTGGATGGGTAACATTTTTTGAATGTAAACCAAACTTTCATCACATTACTGTAGAATGTAGGCATTTTATCTATCATTGACTTTACAGATTCATTTATATCCTTAAAATCCGTACATTAAATAATATTTATTCTAAATCAGTCTTCTGTAATAAAAATCGGATATTTTTCCATGCACTATTTCTGGAGATGACAGCTTTTTTATCCAGATCAATTTCAATGAGTCCAAAAGAACTTTAATGAAGCATTTTTAGACCACCCGATTTGTAATCGTTTAGCAATGTTTGTCCTTTTTACTTTTCAGAACCTCCCCACACAAATTTGAAAAAATAAGCTATTTATACGATTTTATAAATACAAATGCAGGTCAATTAAATGATCCAATAAATGCAATTTTGAAGCTAAAAAGCTTTAATTATTAATATCTCCCAACCATTGTACATTTTCTCATTGTCCATGCTCTGATTGATCTTTCTCAATTCCATCTTTGCTTCCCAGTTTCATATAGTTTGTCTATGTCAGGCAGGATACTACACTCCTAAATTTTCCATTTTTTGGGTTGAAATTTCCAATTTATAACTTCAACTCTTTTCTCTAAAGTTTCTTAACAGGCCCCTATCCAAACAGCATCACTTTTTCTTTGTTTAGATATAACCCTGATACCTCTGAAAAAGATTCAAGTATTCTTATTACATTTTTTATCGATGGATCCTCCACAAAAATGTTGTGTCGTCTGCAAATTTGGGTTATTTTTACTTTCGTTCTTTTCCATAATCGCTCCCGTGGTAATTGTATGCCATGTATATTAACCGATTGTCTTATTTACTACTTGCCATAATTTCCGCTGCTACAATAAATAATAAGGTGATAATTGCACACTTGTCTTAAACCGTCATCTTGTGGCAAAGAAGCTTGACATAGAACCATTGTGCATAATCCACTCACGTATTTTAGAAAGGTTCTTATCCATTTAATTCTACCGTCACCAAAATTAAATTGTTTCAACGAATACAAAATAAGATTCTCTTTTGATTGTATCAAAATGCTTTTTCGAAATCAATGCATATCCATTGCTCCCTCAATATCATTTTTATCTTTGTATCTTAAATGTCCTCTATTAAACGTATACATAAATTTGCTCCAATATTAGGAAGGAACCATTTTGATGTATCAATGACTAAGGGTAAAACGTTATTTATTCTGGATGCCAATGTTTTGCTGCTATTTTGGGTAGTCTAATATTTAAGAGAGTTATTGTCTCCAGCTATCTAGTTTATTTTCTTGGAAGTTCTTTACCTTTATGGATTTTAGAGTATACTCCACGTCGGTGGGATTATGGAAGCTCACCATCACAATGCCTTCATTAAAAGAATTTACCACCAGTGTGACCGACAAACCCCATGGCGTTTAAAAAATTCTGCTGTTAACCCGTCACACCCTGGACTCTTATTATTTGCTATTGTTTTCAGTGCATCTTCACAGTCTTTGTTTGCTTAGCAATCCCTCAATGAATTCGTTTTGTTTCTCCAGATAACATTTGGTATGTTTCACATTCTCTACAAATTATCAACATATCTTTTGGAAGACAACCATTTTTTCTTGTTAAATCTGATAAAAGTCCACTTGCATTTTGATTATGTCATCCTCATTTGTCACATTGTTTCCATCATTATCTATGAATTATTTATTGTCTTTTTGTTTTTATATTTCCTTTTCCAGATCATAAAAGTTGACGTCATTTTCTCCTTCTTCGGACCATTGTGTCTTACTTCTAATAATTATAATCATTATATGATGATGTATAGCAATCATACTTAGTTTATCTGTTCATATTCCCTGGTATGCGTATGATTATCAGGATCGGCTCATAATATTTTTCATATCCTTTTTTCAATTTGTCTTCCAAAATAAACATTGTGTGTGCTTTCCTTTTTAACTACCCTTGCAAAATCCATGGATAATTTTCTTATTTTATTTTTTGCAAAGATCCCATATTGCTATCAGTAAGTTGCTCTTTATATTCGATTGACAATTTTGACTTAATTTTTCTCAACCATCATTTACTTGGGTCTTTCTAGTAAACTATTGTTTAATTTCCAGTATCCAAACCTTTTCATTTTTTCGTATTTGAAAATGCATTTCTATTGCCATATGGTCAGAACCAAAAGTTTTGGATTATGTCTATTTTGTCCACATTGTTTCAAGGGTACAAGGTACAAACCAATAATCTATGTCGAAATTTTACATTTGATGATTTTTACTCCATAGTTAACCTTTTTTTTTCCATTTTTCTCCGCATATATCCAAAAGATCAAGAACATTGAGGATTTTATCAATTTTTGGATCAATAACGGAATTAAAATCCCCACCTAAAATATTTAATCCATAATTCCGTATTCCAAATGCTTTGTTTTAAAAAATTGAGAATATCCTTTTCGTTCCTGGATAGCGGTTTGGAGCATCACTATCCATATATATTGTTTCTTTATTGATTCTGTCTTTCACTCCATAGCACTCGCCCATCTCTACTTAAAGTGTTCTTCTGCCTTAATGTGCTTTTTTTTTTTTTCTGTTTAATAAGTGTAAGCACCCCTTACTTCTTTTGTACCATGAGTTCCAATATAAACCTTCCCATTCTTTTGACCATTCAGACATATCATTTTCATTACACGGCCTCCTGTAGTATTGCGACATCACACTTTTTTCGTTTTAACCAATCAAAACAGAGTACTCTTTTTCCTTATCCAGTCAACCAAACACCTTTACACTAATCAATTAACCCTTTTATATTTCAATTGTAGTTAGATACATTTAATACAACATATATTATGCTTATAATTAAATTCGAAATAAAATACTTAGAAGGATAACATCTACGACTAGCTACCAATTTAGAAGTTGGTGTAAGGGCTTATTTCCTCTGTTTTGCTGTGTGTGTGCAACAAAGGAAATTACTTGATTAAAGGCACACGAGAGATTTCACATAACCGATATCCCTAAAATGCGACATTGCCTGATTTTGGCACTGTAAGCTTTCTATCAAAATTTCACATGTGAACGATTAAAGTAGAGCATTATTTTTTTGGCGCAGTACAAATGTGAAATTTTCTAATTTAGTATCGGTGCAATAACCTCAGCCTATGTTTTATATTGAAATTAAAGGCACCATCATCGATTTGCTAAATCATAA
>JAMKCH010016937.1:0-23994 GCA_023653785.1 Ophioderma brevispina
GGTATGACGTCACTTGGGGGGGGTGTCGGCATACAGGGTGATCGAAATGAATCTAATTAGTGGGAATAGATATTATGGGAAGGTTTGCATCTCCTAAGACATGCAATTGTACATCAACATCGGATTGAAGGTAAGCAGATTCCTGTATGAGTCCTGTACATCATCAGCATACATGTGGTAGCAATATTGTGCTTCGGGAGGATTGATTGCGGTACAATATGTGTACATTATTGAAAAAGAGAGGCCCGACACAGAACCCTGAGGAAGACCGAAGGGGAGGATGCTTGTTTGAAATGGCATCCCCAATGCGCACACGAAAAGAGAGGTTCTGCAGGGGTAAGACCGAATCACTGTTAAGGCAGTACCTTGAATGTTGAAAGTATCACGTAACCTATTCAAAAGAATGGTGATCATACCGTTATCAAAAGCTGCAGGAAAGAACGTCTAGCAGCACAATAGCAAAACTGCTCTAATTTTGATAAGATGAGAATTGATCACTGCGGAAACAGTGCACTTAGGGACAAAATGGGATCTTGGACGAGTACAATTAAACGCCAGATAATTACTCATAGTACATTGCTACTTAATACAATCACCCCTGCACATGAATACACAGACGTTTGGTTAGGGAAAAGCAAACATATTAGTCAGCTGAGGGTCGGCACACACAATTTGAAAGGTGGAAAACAGAATGCTGATCATAAAAAAGTTAAATAGTTGGAACAGGATCATGCCACTTGATACTATAATTTTATCGGGAAATATAGCAGGACACAGGCAAGATTGTCACCCTCATTTCCATGGCCCCTTCTTTGGAACAGAAATGTTTGGTATTCCCTAACAAACCGATTCATAATAACGCCAGTCCACATGTGTGTGATGTGATCATGCAACTGAGTCATTTGTCAAGATATCAAAGTCAGTTTCATTTTCAGTTTATCTGGTTCACTCCCACTTTTTCCTGTTCAGCTTTCATGACTCCCTATTTATACAGTCACACCAATGATTATAACAACAAACGACAAATCCAATTAAACTGAAACTGTATTTAAGTGGTTTTGTGACTATCGTTGATGAAAACACAACATTTTATCTAGAGTTATCCATGGAAAAAGGCCCGAAAAAAAACAGTTCTTAAAAAAAATCACATTTAAAGTAGAAATTTAATTACATGTAAAATAAGTGCAAACATGTAAGGGGAAGTAGTTAAAGTTTAGGTCTCAAGAGGAAAATTTATATTTTCTATGCCAAATTAAATGCACATCCTTATTTTGAAGCGAAGCTTGCTCCCTCTGGATACTTAAAAATCACTGGTAAACAACACTTTTTGAAATTAAATTGTCCTAAATGGCTGCTGCACTCAATCATCACATTACACACACTAATTGCAATCATTATTTATGGTTGACTAAATGCCAAATTACTTAAACTGCAATGACATCTATACTTTGTTAATTTCATTAAAATTATTATTAACAAATAGGTGATACCTGAAAAAATTATGAATTTTTAATCATTGAAACTATATTATTCTACTACGCTAATCTTTTCCAAAAATTAGGAAGTTATGCTAAAATTTCTGCTTGTCCTAAAGCACTCCCGACCAAATGAGGCTGGGCGGATATTGAAATCATGACAAAGTTATCTGACAATACTAACAGAAATCTGGTTCTGCCTAGCCAGAAAGATGCATTTTGAAGGTGGATTCATCCAAATATAAAATTGAGTCAATTGTGTGCGTGTTGGTATGCCTTATAGTGCTCAGCCACGGTTAAGCCAAGACTTCTGTATGCATCTTAATTACATCCTGGTAGACTTCACATCACAAAATTCAAAGGAACTATGTGCATTATTAGTATTCTACTTTCAACGTGCACTTTGAATCTTACAATCTGCAATTGTAGCGAGTGACTGATCGACGACGACGCCGACGCCAACGACGACGACAAGATAACAATAATGATGGCAACTTCATAATTATGAATGATTGATGATGAGGATATGACTAATTTGTTAAAAAAGACTTAATTACACGTTTAGAGCTTCCAAAAAAAAGGATGTGTGAAATGTGTTATGAAAGTGAAAATGTGAAGCATCTGTAACATTAAATATTTGACTTAGGCACAGTCTGTGCCAATTGACCAGCAGGCTGAACTCAATGTAAAAAACATCTACTTTTTCACCACAATCACCTGGAAGTGTTCTAAAAACCATAACTAACAAAGTTGGCATATTAATATATTTTTACCTCACCATTAGGCAACTAACCACAAAACATTGCATCATTCATCATTCAGGGCTACTGTCATGTCAGAAGCAAGCAAGCAAGCACCATCCTTAATTGGGAAGCATGGCAGATCCCAGGGTGCAAGCTCAAAACTCCCATCAGGGGATTAATTGGCCACAATAAACAGGGTTAGGGTTGCATTTCACAAAAATTAAACACCACAAACCAGCGGTGAATTTGAACAAAGGAATGAGCAGTGATTGACAATTTGGGCCCTAGCTGCTTTCAGAACTGGGATAATTATATGTAGAAATTCTGTCAGGTCAAAGTATTGGAGCATTGGTCAAATTACAAGTCGGTAATTAGACTGGGGTTTTGGGGCTTCGGCTCTATTCTAGTTCTATTCAAGCTAAAAATAAATAGTTAACAGTACTTACTTTATCAGAGGGCAATATTGAATCATCCCACAATACTTGCAATGTGCCTTTTTGTACTGACAAAGACATGTCAGTAATTTTAGGGATAAAAGTGTGAAGATGTTTAAAAAACCCACAGACTTTCAAGATTATGCACCAAAAAATCCCAAAGAACTAGCATCTTGTGGGCTAAAATTAGTGTAAAGTTTAGAGTTTTAATTTGTTATAATATAATTTTTGTGGGATCACATGACCTTATTGACCAGTGAAATTCCCAAAACTGGTGGGCATTATGGTGAAGGATGCCATACACCCTCAAGATACTAGCAGCAATGGTCATAGTCATATATACAAATCTAAACTTCGGCATTCATAACGTTATCACACACGCTTGAGAAGTTTTACAACCTTCATAGGTGGTTGTTGCTCGTATTGAACTAGGTAGGAGATTAAAATTTTTTATCAGAAATTTCTGGAGGGATTAGTGCAAGTTCGAACAACAATTTCCCTGCAAAATATTTTACAAAATCACGAAGAAGTCGTCACTTTAACACTAAGTTAAATAGGCACAAATATGTGTAAATAGGTCAAAATGTGAGGCTTTCCTTTTATGAAGTAAAAAGAATTCAACTTATTGGTCAACCCCATATTCTGTAAGTTTATCCACCTGTAAAAACTAATATCAAACACATAAATATCTTCAAGAAAGTACTCAAATGATAATCTCATTTTACTGAGGCCCATGCCCGAGGTCTTATCTAATGTTCTGGCAAGACATCAGTGCTACTCATAATGCACCGTACAAGCCAAGATCAATCGGGCAAATGATGCGTGGCGGTAAGATCAGCACCTACCATCAAGATGCCTGCCGCAATCGAACACTTTACTTCGATCGTCACATCTGGTTTGCCGTGATGGATCAGAACACAACAAAAATTGCAATCATTTTGGTGGAAAATTCCTATGATGGATCAATGATTGTGGCTGTTTTGGACGGGATAATGATAACATGAGAAAGTCAGTGCTATACCCACACACCACCAAGGATAGACCCCTACTAATAATACTAAGACCAATGGTTCAGTTGATATTACTATAATATATGCCTCACCAATAGGACAAATTTTTGTCTAGGCCTTTCTTCATCCGTGCACAAAGTAATTTTTGTTTTACATGCGTGCCTCTTTGCAGAAGCATGCACCCCAATGTACATAGATCACTGTGAGAAGAGTTCTTCATTGTCCTTGCACTATCACTTCCAGGTGGCGGTGAGAGTGTTGTCCTATTTTCGTAGTTACAAAGTGTAGACAAAGCTAATCACCCTTTCTTTACCCATCACTATCCCTTTAAAGGGGATGGCCAGACCTTTAAACTCTATAAAATTTTTGTCTTAATAGAATAGCCTTCACCCCACAACACCATCTGTAAAGCTCGCACTGATATTTCAACCTGTTTTGAAGTGAGAGCTAAAACAATGGATTTTGGTAAAATTTAAATTGGGTCAAAACAAAATTGGGCGTATCTATCTTCATTCATAACATCAAAAAAACCATCCATCCTTTAGCCTAAGATTTTATCATGGTAAATAAGAAAAATAGTAGCGTCCTTCTAAATACCAACATTTTGACCACTCTGGTAAAATTTGGATTCCCCTGGGGACGAGGCTATAGCGATCGGACCATGGACCTTTTAAAGGTGTTCCAAATCGATTTACAACATTAAATTTTCTGTGTTTTCATGTTAAGCTTTTACTATAAGTCATACATTGAATCTGCAACAGAATGTCCTTGGTTTCCTGTACAAATTTGTCATTTACTGTAAACAACCCATATTTTAGCCTTCAGCATCAAATGGACCTTTGGATGAGAAAATTGCAAGGTTTGTAAGTATAATTATACCAAAAATGGCGGTTTGATGGGGCAAGTAGCAGAGTCAAGAGCTAATGATCAGAAGTACCCCTACCACCCCCCCCCCTTTAAAACCACCGCATTTTCTTATATGTCACCTATCAGTAGTCTCATTGATTTTTTGATTTATTGATTATTCAATCAGCATTAAGAGCTCTGCGGCAAAACAAAATATTCAGATCAAATGACATACATGAAACTACCGGCCAATATGTTTGAGAACCATTAGATGATTAGATTGTGTGCAATTCAAGGTAAAAACAATTTTGATATCAGTTGTTAGAGTGCTACCTGGTAAAATGACATAACTGAGCAATCAATCTTGCACTTGGCATGATCAGGGGTAACCCCCAAATGCTACAACACTGCCCTGGATCTCCTACATGTATGCAAGATACAGCTGCTGTTATTTTAGGATGTGACGTTTACACATATGAATCTGGAAGTGTATATATTTGGACCCCATAATAGATTGTATATGCAATATCATGGCACCAAGAATCTCAACATATGGGTTAAGATAACTGATTTTTACCATATCCTTAAAATAATGATTTGGTATTAAGATATTGTTCAAATATTAAACAGCCAAAATCTTTTCAAATACTGTAACATTATTTCAGTAACAGGTGTACTTCTTATGTCTCTAGTTTCTGAACCAATATCTCCCATATGTAAAACATATGTTCATTACACTTAAGTTCTTCACAATTGGTTAAAGAAACAGACAAATTCGGGAACATAATGGGGCCATTTCGTGATCCACAGCCTCATCCCCAACCCTGCCAAAACATTTGAGATTTTTTTATCATGTAACGTTGGTCCTAAGTAATAGTCTTGCCCGATCTATGTGCAGATTCGACCTATTTTAGAAGAAAATTATAATTTTGGTATTTTTCTCTTCTCCTCCGTTTACAGACAAATTACAACACAGTGTCCATCCACGGGCAGTGTGATGGATTCTACCATTTTGTGCATTATCAAAACACACTGTCAGAATCAACTGTTATTTTGATATAATTGTCTTGGACGAATCTAGGGAACCATAAAAATTAAGGTGCTAAAATCACAAAATTAAAAAACTAAAAAATTAAATATTTCCTTTTTTTTTACATTCAAAATTGATCAAAAAAATATAAACACTTAACTCTTCCTTAATTACTTCAAAAATCTTTTTGAATTTTGGTACACAAAACAATGATTTCACTGAAACTTATATACAATGTTAACTTCATCCCAGGTTCTTACAGAACAGGAGTTCATTATAAGGGGACTTGTCCCATACACCCCCATTTTAAGAGGTTTTGGTGCCTATAATTTACATTTCTGATGCTTTAAGGTTTAGGTTGAATCTGTTTTCTGCAGATTTTGACCCCACAATTTAAGGCAACCCCTATGCAGAAATCTGAACACAGACAAATCACTCTCATGGGCCTTATCCTAAGTCCTTCCCCAATGCTGTTTTTATTTGAAAACACAGTATCTTGACGAGCATTGCTTACCTTACACAAGGGTTGCCGATCCCTTTCACTGAGTACCAACATACATGTACATGTATGTGCAATTGGACTTGTCCGTTGGATCCATAAACCACATGACTTGTCTATTTGCTATAGCGGACCATGCGCTTCTCACACATCATATAACAATAGAATGTTTCCAATGCATAGGATGTACATGTCAAATTACAGTCTTACAAGCAGTGGGGGTGGTGCCAAGAGGTGATCGTGTCGCAGTGTGTCTGCGACGGTAGTACGTTGCAGCCTTGCTAAACTATCCTGAATTCTAAATATAGGCACCCACAGTCTGAAATTTACCGGAGGATAATGGCTCAAGAGTCACTATTTAAAATTATGATATGCATGTATTTGTACTAAGCCATTTATTCCATCATACAGCATTGAAACAGTTTAGCTTCAGAAAACCACCAAGTTCAACAATTGTGATTTTGTTAATACATTTCAGTTGATTATGACCATGATGTGCAATTGTCAAGCACCTAAAAGGCTTAAGCTCAGATGGTTAAGGTGTAACAAAACAATGTGATAATGGCCGCAGGCGGCCGTTTGAATCATGCGCGGCCAGCGTCGCTAATTGCAACACCCAATATGAAAAGCTGCGCGGGGAGTAGTAAAATAAAATGTATAATGGATCAAGCAAACACGCATAACGCAAATATACGCCTCGGATTGATTTGATCAACAATTATTTGCGTATAAATGAACATTTGGCATCAGTGTAGAGTTGTTATTATTGGACTCGGTGAGGCTCTCAACGTCCTTTGGAATAGGAATTATACTACAGACAACTCCGACTAGATCGTTACGTTGCCATGCCTCTAGATCCAATGTTGAGTGATCAGTTATCTTTGATTAAATAGTAGTACCATCCAAATATATGCTACCATTTAATTAAATTTAAAAAGACTTCTAGGTATACGTGATGAACATGAAAATATGTAATAAGGTCACTCAGAAATCAAATAATTATATTTAATATCACAGATACAGGTAAGTAAACCATGTATTGTATGCAGTGAATATTAGATGTGGAAAAGACAATCTCACATTCTTCAGAGGATGACAATCTCTTTTCGTCTCTGCTTCACGTGACAAATACTGTATTAATCAGAACCTCACCAATAATCTTTTAAACAAATATCTCTGTTATCCAATTAATTTTGGTAAGTAATATGCATGGTAATTACCTTAGGTTATGCTTCAGTGGTGCACCCTGAGCCAAGCTCAATTTTTTGATCTCTGTTGGCACATAAATAGTGAAAGAAAATTCAAGTCTTAAATCAAAATGGAATATAAAAGTGAACATTTTTAATCAACGAATAGGCCAATTTGTATAATTTACATGAACCAGGTCGTCTTTACATAACTTTTTCTGAGAGAATTTATGAGCAACTTGCACTGTAAGTGTATCTACCACACTGAGAGAAATCGCTTTCTTAATCCCCCCCCCACTCAAACAATCTTTACTAATAAAAAAATGAGCGGTTGTCAGGAACTATGTTTTGTTTCAATGCCCTTGGACATTACAGAAGCTGATATTTGCGTGCAATTAGTAAACAACAGTCTCTGAAGTTTGTTACAGGTTGATTTTTGGAGTAACCCAAATGTCGAAGGTTCAACTAGAAGTCAATTGTGTAGTAGAATACTCTATTAGACCACAGATTTGGTCACAAAGGACCATGACCTGAGCACGGACAATCTGAGGTGAAAGGTCACACAGGCAAAGATCACATCCAGTTAGGCAAGAAGAAAGCCAGGCAATCGCAAAAGCCAGGTAACCGCCTTAGTGCGTTTAAATATTAGGACAATACAATCCATATGATGCGGGATTGATAACAGACAGAAGCCGTTGAAATTTCCTCCAGATTTGGACATCTCAAACAAGCTATCTCAAACTTTGGTGCATGCAATAGCTCAAATTCATATCCTTCAACATTTGGCCCTTATATGAATGTGAAATAAAAAACACATGCCCGAATTGCTCCATATGTACGAGGCGGGCCGCTAAATACTTCCATGAGGTGATTCTTGTAATTTGAACAAAGTCCCGCATTGCAAAGGGCTACCTGTACCGACTCTCAATCTGACGCAGAGTGACGAACCTACAACATCATGTTATTATTATTGCTCACTGATTTGATTTGAAAATGGGAAAATCCCCACCAGATATCCAAAGCAATTCGGTACTTAATGTTTTCTATCATTAAACCTGCATACAATATTTACACTCTGGGAAAATAACAAAATTAGCGGGCTCTAATCCTACCAGCTAATTTCCGCGCCTTGCTTAAAAACTTTGTCATGGCCTTTAAAAATGCAATCAGCGTTTCAAAATAGCAACACCAAATATCATAGGATTTCGATGAACTCAGGGATGATGCCTTGTTACCGCAGGAGAGCAAGGGGGAACCCGGTGGAGAGTGTTCAGTATAAGTAGGATTAAATCTCAGTCAGACAGGGGACATCAACAGGAATACAGGGGCTATTTTATCAAGATTTTTCGAATAAGTCAGAGAAAATTCCAGAGGACTGAGGGATAACTCTGTGGTTTGCCCCATTTTTTTCAAACCTTCAAAGCTTTTTCTGGGGTCATTCTTCAGTAATTTGTTGCTTGCATAAATGAACAATGGGGTTTCAGGAGAAAGAAAGTCCCCCGCCACGCGCCCCCCCGTTCGAGTTACTGTAAGGTTGGGTTAGATTGTAGCGCCAGCGGGTGTTTTAACACCTTATTGCCCACAACAGGGTTTGAACCCATGACCCTCTGATGACAAGTCGTTCACTGTATCCGCTAGCCCCATGTGTGCCTAAACAATGAATGGATTCCAAGAACACTTGAAGCAATACCAGCCCAGTTTGAGGGCGCCCCCAATTCCAAAAAAAAAAAAATTGCCACAGTTGCATTGGTAATGGCTAGTAAAACTATACCTGTGAATGGTACAGCTCAAACTTTGCTATGTATCGCAAAAGTAGGAATTTGTAATTAGAAAAAATTAATATCAGATATCTCCGATAATAATTGAACGGAGTGGGGGAAAGGGATGGAAAAGGGAAGGCGAATGATTAAAGAGACCGCGGAAACGGAAGGTCACGACTTAAATCTTCCGATGGAAAAGGGAGGAAGAAACTGGGAAAAAAGTACAGTCTATGTAAGGACCATCATCCATTAGTTGTTAAGTTGGTTCTGGCAGGAAAGAAGTTGAGGGTCATTCCACGAGAGTGAGATGGCACTATTTCTCAATGAACAGACTGAAATTGGCACTTTCCAGACTTAAGACGGTAAATTAAATCAGACTCTATACGATTATAATTAAAAAATCGCTTTCAGTTTAGGACAAGTACGCATTTTGTTAGCATTATCAATCGCAGGTATAGTTTTACCACACTTACTTTGCAAAAATTTCAAATTTGGAAAATTGGGGGTGCTCTTCAAAAATCTGCTGGTATTGCTTTAAACTGAGCCTCAACTGGACTAAACCCCAGTTAAAAGCCCAGCTGAACACAATTTGACCCAGTTGATTGGAGTTCAACTGATAATCAGAGATGAGCACACAAACACGGCCAATACTGGCCTCTGCAGGCAACGACCTAGTAACGGATGTTGCAACTCTGTAATCTGACGGAGCTAAAATTGGTTCTACACGAACTTCTAGGAAAACACAATAGGTGTCCAAAAGCGCTTAAAAAGGTTTTGGCAAAAATACAGTAATTAAAGGAGCAAGATTGTATACAGAAAAGAAGAGGAAAGGACGGAAGGGATGTTCACTCTACTGCTTCCCATCCTTCACTTCGTGACTTTCCTCCTCCAAATGACTGCAACATCACTTTAATTACAGCACTTCATAACTGCGACTTGCCCAGTAGTAAATTCATTAACCTAAGCTTAGCCTTGCACAAAGTATCCCTCTTATAGTTTCATCCAGTAACCATTCACTGGGCCCTTGAAAAATCAGTGTAAGCATCCTGTATTTTTAATTAATATTAAAAACTTCGTGTGTGGATACTACCCGCTGACCCTTGTCCTGCATTACATGGTGGACAGGGGTACCAGGATCGTCAGTCTGCAACCTTAGGGCTAGCAGGATGGCGGCATCTTTTCGTATGGAGAGAGAACAAGAGCAATTAAAGGAATGAGTAAGTGATTTGCTTTACAAGTCCTGCTCAATTGTCCCTACTAGCTTTTGTAGCGTTTGAGAGTTAATTACTGATATATTCATTTGAAGCAGCTAATTAACAATTACAATCTCAAATATTTCAACCCAGTCTTCTTCAGCCTAACCATCTTTCTTACCATAATATGTGACGATTGGCCACTCAGTAAATGGATATAGCTGTCTTTCTAACCCAATCAGCAGGTAGAGCTCATAATACAAGATTTTGGCATGGCAAACCCAAGTTTTTCAATCACTGTTGGTAACCAACGTTTAGAACGGGTGGGTTTCAAAAAATTCTAAAAAGTGGTTTTTAAAAGGGTGGCATACTGGATTAAAGTGTGGTTTTGTAAAAAGGGGGGTGGGTCCAGAAGAAATTTAAAAAAGGGTGGGTTTGATAAAAAATGACAAATTACACTGGAAATCATGTTTGCCATCGATGCATACTAATTTTAAAAGAAAGAGTGTAATAACATCCAACAAGTTAGGGTTCCCCCTTTTATTACAAAATGATTTTTTTGTGCAACGGGGATTTTAATTGCCAAAAAAAATGGAATTTATCTTATCCGTAAGTTATCTACACATAAGAAAAAATGGTAAAAAGAAACAATGGTGTGACAGCTGTAAAATTCAATGAATTGTGAAAAAGGGGGGGTTAAGTACTTTCAAATAAAGGGTGTTTTCATTAAAAAGGGTGGGTGTAAAAATAAAAAGGTGGGTAGTTCCAAAATCCACTGCCAACTATGTCAATACAAATGCTTTGTGAAAGAAAATTAAGTGTTTTTCCTGTTTTAGTTTTATAGAGTAGTGGTCTAATTTTATTATAATACTAATACTCTGCGTTACTTATGAAATACAAAAGACAACTAAACAGAGTTAACTCAGGAAAGAAAAAATGGGCTGCTCAGCCCAAACATGTCACCAGTGCCTTTATCTCTCCATGAACCTACACATAACAATATAGAGTCGAGATAAAACGGAGATGTTGAAAGAAGGACAGCAATGCTGGAATTATTGGAGGGAAAATACTGCTTACAAGAGAAACGTAAATTGGGGGAGAGGAGCGGTTTGTCAAATGTGAAAAGTGGAATGTTTTCCTAAAGTCATATAGTAGGGTTATGATCGAGAATCCCATTCTAGAAGTTTGGGGAAATAGGTGTGAAGATGCGAAGGTTTTGAAGTGTTTCTATAGTTTGAAGGGTGCGAATCAGAATTTTGGGTCACAACCTCTGGGAAATGTGGGGAAACTTTGTAAAATACGGGGGTAAATTTTTAAAATTAGTACAGGGGTAATTTGAAATCAAGTTAAATTGTTTTATAATCGTACACCACAATGTTGTATGTGTCTCTATAAGATTTACAAAAAAGTATATAGGTTTGTCCAGGTTCCGACTTTTAGTTAAGCAGGTAGTTACAGCCCTATTAGGTTCAAGGTCATCCTGGGGTAAAAGGTACCCAGTGGCACGATTTGTGAAACTACCGAGTTGTCAAATGTTAGTCTTGCCTTAGTTACAATGTTGTCAAACTTGAAAAACAGCCTCATGGTTTGAACTGGGCACTCCCGTGGTAATACGTTGAAGGAATGAATTACTTTTAAATTAGGGCCTTATCGATCGACATCGTCACATTAGAATTTCTAGTGAATTAGTGGGTAAAAGCATACAACCTATCAGAACGAATGGAATAGTCGACACGCCCCAAAACTTTTAATGAACTGACGGAATAAAAAATCCTACGATAGTTCTGTTCATAATGGCAGAAGTAAAAAACAATATTTATACCAACCAGGTATTCTACAAATGGGAGGACCTGCTTTTTTATTGAAAAATTAAGATCAAAAATCCACACATTTTAAATACAAGATTTAGAGGGGCATTTTATTAAACCACAGCTTTGCCCCCAACTTAACGTTTTAAAACGTATTTAATATCATCTGACCCCACTGGCCAAATTTGGTTCCTATCTTGTACCAAATTTTTAAAGTAATAAAAGAAAGTTTGCCAATTTTATTTTTTTTCTGTCAAACATGAGCACAGGATGACTTTTGGTCTGTTTTTTATTTTGGCATGTAAATGACTGTATTTACTCAGAATATACACTAATTCTATGGTGTCACTGTCGTGAATGATTTTCTACTCACAGAAATATACAATGCTGACGATCAAACACTTATAATAATAAAAGTTTAAGCTTTTATATAACTATAAATATCGCTAATTCACCTATGCAGTGTAATAAAACTATCTGGTCGTTTGTTATCTGTATTCCATGCCATCTGATTCTCGTGTGCCCTTTAACGTTTCACTTTGCATTCGACGTATTATTGCCACGTTACACCTTAACTCGTCATCAACTAAGTATCCATATCATAAGCTAACACAAGAGCTATGAATATTCATTTTTTTCCAGAATGACGTTTGTTTACAGCCGTACGCGATGAATATCTAAATGGCAACACCAGGTGCCTAGAACACTGTGTGAACCAAAATTGGGGTTATGTCCATGACAGGGTCAATGACCCTACAAAACACCCATTTCTACCAATAAGCCAGACCCCACTTTTAGGCTTGATGCGTAGCCAGAGTTGTTTGGAGGGGGTAAGTTTCCTGGTCAGTCAAAAAAATTCAAATAATGCGGATAAACAATCCTGATCACAGGGCAAAAGGGTGACATAGGAATGAGTTTAACACAAATATTATCTTTTTCCCTCACCTTCTGTCTTAAAACAAATTTCTAAGGGCACTCATCCCCATCCCCCCCAATGACTAGCCCTGCTTTCTATCCATAAACATCAGGAGTAAAGAAATTTCCGGAGCTGACATCTCAAAGCTCTGGTTCCTTATTCAGGGGAATAAACAGGACTACCGTAAACTAGATAATGAAATCTGGGATGTCACATCATCTATGTACCTCATCCATGATAGATTGCGTAAATTACTTTTGAGTAGTTAAAAACAATGACACCACTGAAAATTGTATGCAAAGCCAAATGTACCTTTTGCTTACTTTTCTCAGAAAACCAACCACCCATTGACTACATTGAACATTACCACACCAAAAATATAAAAGTTAGCATTAATTACACAAGCTGATAAATTCATTAAAGTGCATTGATAAAATAAATAATCTTTCAAATTATTGGGGTGACAATACTTCCGATGCGACGTACTTTTCATTAGCGTACATCGTGGCTGGGAAAAAGACAAGCAGGCTGAACGAGAGCCTCGAGTCAGAACCCACCTCCGACGCGGGAGATGCCGTCACGCAAACCTAGGCATTTAATAAGGTCTACAATTATATAAAGGAAACAGAGTCAGAGACGTATCAAGATAGGGGATAAAGATTAATGTTTCACCTGTGACATTTGCAGCAAGTTGTTGCCCAAAAGCGCTTTACGTCAACTGTAATTGATACGTGCGGTGTCGTTTTTACTTACCGCTATGAAAACAATATGCATTTCATAACATGTGCTTTATAGGAGATAGTGGACTATATTATTCTCCAGTTCTCACTTAATTGCAAAGAAAATCAATTAGTCATTAATATTGTTTTAATTAGGTCTACATAATGATGCGTACTTTCCAAATGCACATAGCACCTGCACAATTCACAAACTGCAGTGCAAAATTTAAAAAACAGAAGTTGGGAAATTTGACAACAAGCAATTAAAAACGATAATTTCCTGTTATGAGTTCTAAATGAAATACTCACATCCCAGGCACGGGGTCAGGAATACATTCAAGAATGTTACAATCACAAATAGAGACTGGTATAGGTCCTGGGGTGTTTTTACCCAATCCCATGAAACCCAGAGTTCAATCAGTCAGCATTCAGTGTACAAAGAATACTGATTGAACTGGTCATGGAAAAGAGATAGTACAAGGTTGTAGTAATATAGTTTTTCATATGGGAAGCTTTTAATTTGCTATTTCTACAGTGGATTTTCTAGGGTCAGGTGCTTTTTCATGAATTCGCATTTTTTAGCGCCCTCAGGCCAGAGTTTCCAACACGCCAGTTTCAAGTGACCGTGGGACCGTGCCAGAACGCCCTAGGGAGACATTGAAATCATCTTAATGAGTTGTCAGTCAGGGTGCATTTGGGGGTTGAACCTGCATGACTCCAGGTATGAAAGGAGAAAATGTGAGGAAATTAGGACAATAAGAAGCAATGTCTTGACAGTGTCAGAAATGAGGTCTGTACATATCGAAGCATTATATTGGCAGTTTCTTTGAAAGACACGCGCGCCTAGGCACTCGATTACACACAACTTGACAACCATGAAAAAACTGATCCATCCAATCATTCATCAGCTATGTCCGTCCACTGTAGGACGAAGGCTCAAAACATGGTCCATTGACTGATCAATACTATTTAACAACTACATGGTTTCACAATCTAAATTCGACACATCATTCCACATACAGGTAGTTCATTGCCAGAAATAAAATAATTTGTAATGTAGTTTTCTGTTCTACATGTAACCCCTCCACTAGGGCCGTCCCCAGAGGGGGGGTGTGTTTGGGGGGTGTGACACCCCCCATTTACACAAATTGTCGGCAAAAATGTTGCATTGTGGCGATATGGGTATAATGTCAGTGCAAACTGATTTGATGGGCGGATTATCGGCGGTAACTTCCTCATCTGTGTTTGTTTTGTGGCATAGCTGGAGGACCTGACTGGCTTCGGTTGAGTGGTGTGACTAAAAATTTGATAATTCTTGAATAGGCCGGCCATTGATTTTGTCGCAACACAGACACCCCCCCCCCCATAAAAAAATGGTCTGGGGACGGCCCCTGGACTCCCCACCACCCACCCCCCACCCACACACACACAAATATTCTATCTACCACTACAAGTACTGTAATACCATAAGAGGTATTATATAGAAGGAGGGTGCACATGCCAGCCTGAATTATTCAATGTTCGTTTGAGCAATTAACCAATGAAGGGGCAATTCGATTCGCGGCAAATTGATTTCCCGGGCTATACTAGTGAAATTGTCTTACAATGCAAACCCACCACCACCGCGATTTATACACCAATCCGGTTTTACACATTCCAACACCTCACTGTTCAGCCATAGCTGGGGTGCATACTGCTTGAATTCACCCAAAGTGCAGATTAAGTGTAGCTTTTGAATTATACTAATCAAGCGTGGTACAGGACGTACAAAAGAGTTTGGGTATGGTTTGGGTTGAGGCCCCCATTAATGGCGGATCAATTCTGACCATCATTTGGCTGGTCGGATTGGGGCTATAAAACCACATGGCCAGGACGAGATTATACGGCAGGTGCAGGGTAGGATTTCAGCGAATTTTACGATTCTCATGATATTTCAGCTTTAGACTTTGGTAATATCAGTCATAAGCTAAATTAAGCACACATCGTGTATGAAATAATGTGCATGTCAAAGACGACCTCCTGAATTCAAGAAATAAGGCAGAAAAAAGGGCTTCCGGTAATTTTTTGCCCTAAAAAAAATACTGGCCCGAGCTTGGCCACGCGCTCAACTAGTGCATTGCACTTCTGAACTCTTTCTACATCATTTAAAGCGTTAACAACCCCCCGGTCTGGCCCGCAAAATATAATTATTACGCTATGAAAAATTGCCACTATTGTGTCACTTGCGGTAGATATGACGTGAAAGATGTATTGTAGAATGTTAACGGAAAGTCACAGAACGATCGGGGTTTGCGGCAGACGAAGCAACACAAGTGTAGAAATTTTAAAATGGCCGCAATAAATCGATGTCCTGGGAAGACCTGCAGAAATAGGCTCTGCTACAAGACTTCCGGCGTAGGCCACGCCGGGTCATTTCTCCGTAGATTTTTGATTAAGCGATGATCACTCGGCCGTGAAAGAGTCGCATAACCACAATGACATCAAGCCCTCTTTCAAGAGCGTCTCAAGTGGACAGTTCATTCACTGGGACAATTGAGTAAGGCGGCTTTTAGACCACTTGAACAGATTAGATTTCTGGGAGCCCCCCTCCTTCTCTATCTTACTCTATGGTTAATACTAAATGCACTGCAAAAAGAGTGTCCCAAGATGGAAAATCACTGCTAAAATAAATCTCCCACTGCAATGACAAATCTCTTGGGTTCTTGGTTAAAAGGACATAGTTAGAACAAATCTTCTTCATCTTTCACTTTTTTAGGAGGTACCCACTTATTTTTAACAAGAAAACCACTTCACATTAGAACAAAAGATTAAACCAAAATCTTAATGTAGGACCTGCACAACCACTTCACACCTAGGAAAGCCAATTGAAGATGCAATGGTTGCTAAGAAAAGGGTTGTCTTTGTTAAAATGAAGTGAGAACCTGCACAAAGAAACCCAAGAGTTATTCCTCATTGTAGTGGGAGATTTATTTTAGGCTAATTTTTCCATCTTTGACACTTTCTTGCTCTTCCAATGTCTCCAGTTACATGACCAGCCAAAAAAACATGATCCTATGCAACTTATAGAATTCTGTTTTCAGCATTTTTAAGTACTTAAGGTGTCAGCACCTGTCTTTGAAAAATTGATGTAAATGATTGAAAATCAACTTGATGTGTTTTTGCTCACCGGTGCAAATTTAGCCACTTCCCATGTTCACTGAGCCATTCTTTGTATGTTTATTTTGATCAGCAATTCACCATCTTCAAAACATCACAGTAACATTCCATGCCCATGACATTTGGTTTCTTAAGTCAAAAAATAGGTCTTCTAATGTACCTAAATTGCATTAACTAAAAGGTGCCGATGCAAAGGTCATGAATAGAAAATGCTGGACAAATTACTTTTTTGAAATACCACCACCATTTATCAATTGGTTCGAACACTTTAGCATTCTTGAATATCTACTGTTTCTGTCAATGGATCCTACAGAATTACAATGTGTGGTTCACGAAATTTTATGTCAGATTCTGATTGATGACAGCGTGAGATAATATAGTACTATAACTCCATGCTGTTACTAAATTGCGATGTGGTAGGTAATCTAGCGCAGGTGCCTATAGGATGAGTAAAACAAAACAACAAACAAACACCCTATTGAAAGGTGATTCACCCTGTATCTCTACATGAAGGTTAAAGGTGCAAACACAAGTGATTTTGAGGCAGCCAACTATTGTGTCATAATAGTAATTTCATATAGATTAGAACACTCATAGATTTCTAAACCCTTCTAGTGGCTACAGAAATGTCTTAACGAGAAGGAAAAAAGTGGCTTTGATTGCTTAATTTCAATATAAAAATCATAGGCTGATTCGTATTTGGTCCTATACGAAATTAGAATTTCACAATTTTTATACCAAGAAACATTTCCTCAGCTTAATCCTTCAGATGGGATATATTTTGAGCGAAATCTTTACATCAGCCCAAAATCAGTGTTTTCGATTTTTTTAGGATCACAACTGATATTGTGAAATATCTCGTGTGCCCCTTAAGCGATAGTGCTCTCCACTATTTGATTAATAGAAATTGAGATAAATAGCACTTTAATACATAATTATCCCTCCTAAACTTTATTGTTTGTTGTTTGTGTTTTTGTTTTTTTTTAGATCATGTAAATTACTTTTTAACGCGATGCTGATCTTTATTACTATTGGATAGCTCGAGGTTGATACCACAAAATATCACCCGAGCCCAGAGATCAAATATTGGGCTAGTCAAAAGACGAGCTTGATATTTAGTGGCAAGGGCACTATTTTGTATCAACCGAAAAAAAAAAAAAGCCATCCAATCTTATTATTATTATGAAGCAGAAGCTGACTGGAACAATACGTTTTAAAGTGGCTTCAACAATAACACAATGGACAGAATTGCTTGGACGAGTGAATGCCATATTTGTGCATATTGTGCAGTGTTGGGTGGTACGCCGCAAGTCGCGCAGCGGTATGAAACCACCACGGAAGCTTCTGATTGCATTACACAATTACATTAAGGGGTCACTTTAATACATTTTGACCATGGTTGTTTGGTAATATATCTCTGCCCTCCAAACACCTAAATTACTGTACTTTGCAAGCATGCAAATTTTGTTATACAAAAGCAACATAAAAATCTCCCTTTGTCCGCACTTTCTGAAAACTCGAAAGGTGAAAACTAATTCATTCCAACTTTATGTGGCCTTATGGCTAAATTAGCAATATAAACATAGACGATGATATATATCACTCATATACATCCTGGGTGACCAAAAACAAAAATATGAAATGATAGGCCTTACTTCCCGACTTAGTGCTAAACAGGTGCTTGTTGGTATTATTCATGTGATACAGAGGTGTAAACATAGGGGAGGCGGGAGGGGGGGTAGGGTACATGGACTGAGCTGTTTTTGAATTGTGATGTTTGGCCTATGTTCCCACACTCTTCAGTTTTTCGAGGCGACTCCCAAAAATTTGGGTCAACTTGAGATAAATTTTTTATTGGTACATTCTGTGTACGTAAATAACTCACAAATCCGTGCCCCCTACCCTCTCTAAAATTCTGGTATGGCCACTGTGTGCATCACACATCAAAATGAATCAATATTAAAGGTGCAACGAGAGAGTTCATCATTATCAGGTGTCTCCTTAAAAATCGCAAGTACTGATTTTGCCTGCCTGATGTAAAGCTTCATCAAAAATATCCCCATCTGAAAGGTAGTAAGCTGAGAAATTCTTTGGTTACAAATTGTGAAAATTTCTAATTTGTATAGAAGCAAATACAAAAAATTGAGCCTATGTTTTATATTGAAATGAAGCAAATTCAAAATCATATTTGCTCTTTTAATACATTCTCTAGCCCAACTACAGGTAAGAAATCTATTGAGTGTCTATAATCTATATGAAATTACTATGATTAAGACACCATATTTGGCGTGCCTCAAAAATCTCTTGGTTACACCTTTAAACTAGGCTCTCATTTTTTGCTTATATCACATGGTTTAGGCCTGTAGTCTCCAACACCTTCACTAGGCCCCAGTCACTGCCTACGATCTGAGGTAAAGGTTGAGGCAACCATGAAGTGCTGCATGAGAGTACAGCTAAGGCAGAGTTGATCACTATTTATGAAAGTTGACACACTTGGCTTAAGAATTGCATGCGACTTGTCACAACTGAAGCGCCGGTGTAATTAGGAATGGTCAGCAGGATCAAATGATGTCATCAACTCGCCGTTTTTTTTTAAAAAGTTACAGCAGATGTGGTTTTGTGTCAAAAATTGTTATGGGGAAAAAGACTGAAGCACACCATTATTTAGTAGTATAACAACATTGTCTATATTAGGCAAATACAGTACGCACGTCGGAGATTTTGGCCCGAATTAATGCTCCAGGACCAGGACCAGTCTTATTATCTCATAACGCAGCTATTCAATATTTTTCTACTTCCAATCCACAACTCTGATGTTTTTTATGATTCCAATCTCACTCCAAAATACAAATAAAATCATAAACTAAATATTGTTCCTGGAGTGGGATTCGAACCACGACCTTTAGATAACAAGACGAGAGCCCACAGACCACACGCCACTGGCAATCCGAGCCGAGGAAGAGGAATCGGTCTTTTGTAATACTTCAATATAAACATTAACGCGAATAAAGCGCACACAGAATAATGAATAGCGCCCCTATGAGAGAGTTGTGAAAATACCTGCTCCTGGTGCATGAATTCGGGCCAAAATCTCCAAAGAAATCCAACAGTACAACACCTTTGTTTTATGTCAGAAAAGCTATTCTCTTCCAAAAAACAACCGGTCAGATTGCATGGACACTGTACACACAACCACCCGAAACCCCCCTTTACAAGCGAGGACGTCCCCACCAGTCCACATTACATTAGTGACGAGACCCAAGTTATTATTATCATTTTGAAATGTCTTACATCCTTGAAATGTGAATGACAATACAAGCAATTGAAATTAAGGGGCATCGGGATCCACAACCTCATTCATCCCCCCCAATCTTCCTAAAAAAAGTTGAGATTTTTATATCATCTGAATGTAATTATTGGTACCAACATATTAGTGCAAAATTCGGTCGGATCTGTAGACATTTCAATTTTGTATTTTCTGTCCGTAAATGGACGGAAGGAAATATTACAGCACAGTGCCTATACTATGGGACGTGGGAAACAAGGAAACTGCTAAACACAAAATCGCAAGATTGGAATCAAACTTAAATTTTGCGAATAAGTTTTCTAAAGATAATCCAGATGAACCATGAAATAAAATAGAAGGTGGTGGAATCACAAAATCTCTTGCCCGGTTATTGAGGGATTTTCCAGATTCTATCACTTTCACTTATTTTCAGACGACAATCAGCCTACAGCACCTTTAACTAATTTTTGTCAAATTTTTGTCAATCTTGTAATTCCCAAAATGGAAAAAAATAGTAAAATAAATAATAAATTAACTGTATAAACAAATGACAAAGAAAAGAAAAAGGAATGTCATGACTTAAAAAGGTGGGGACGCAACTCAATCACCATGGTTCCGATTTTATTCATAAGATGTCTTCTCCCTCACATTGAAGCAGAGTGTATTTAACCAACATAATCCAATAAAATGAATTCCCAGTTGTGTTAAATCACTCCAGCCATTTGGACGTAGCTAACTGCATACTAACTGGCCATAGGACAAAAACTTGATGTTTTAATTTGGAGACATTTTTTTCATAAAAAACTCGTATCTGGCATTTTTGTCTAAAATTTCACTGGGAAATGAGAAAAATATGAACTTTCTGCTGATTACAAAATCTCAATTTTGTTGGAGTGAAGGGACAAGGTTAGCGATCGGGCCAACCACATTTAAGTCAAACAATCTTTCATGACAGCACTATAGCAAAACAATCTTCATCGGTTTATATTTCAAGCTTTTCAAGAACCACAAATTTAAAGTCCACAAAAATAAATACACCCAAGATACAGATTAATGCCGTACATTTTTTTAAACTGTGAAAATACCCCGAGAAAATACACGTGTCCACACTATACTGTTCCAAGACTGTCCAAAAGACCAAAAAAAAACCCGAGGAAAAATACAGAAACTGCTAAAAATAAAATAGCCCACTATATGCATCATTAAGCAGACCGTACGCAGAGTTTTGATTACAGCAAACTTGAGTGATAAAAATAGCCTGTGACTATATCACCAAATCAATACAAAGTGATATAGCATGGTCGCCCACCTACACGACACTCAACTGACGCCCGTGTAACGACCTTCTCTCCCTTGTTCTTGCGAATGTCTCATCCAGCGCATCATTGACTTATTTCCGTACATTGTACCTTCTGGCCAAAGGGACCAATCCGCATTACAGTAAAAGTATCAGGTTTAATCTTAGTTATAGCTGTTTAAAACAGAGGAATGGAGTGGATTACATACACCTACTATATACATTCCAAGTCATTTTAAAGTGCTGTGTGACAAAGGAATTGGTGTTCCAGATGTGACCAAAATGCACTTATTTGAATTTTTAATTTTTTAAATCCTACAGAAGATTTCCAATGAAAAAAATGCGGGGGGGGATAGTGGCTAGAAAACAGGTGCAGATTACAACAAATATTGATTTATGACACATCATAGTGGTTCATTGTTACCCCGAGATCAACCACAGGGACATTGTCTTTTAAGGGGAGAGAGAGTGATCGCTCCATATATAGCTATCCTTAGTGCATTGTCGCTCCCCTGCATCACGTGCGCATTGTTGGAGAGTGATTTGTAAAATCATCTTGGAAGATCATTTTTGATGCCACTTGCAGTGGATAAATGTTAAAATTTCCCTGAATACTCTCCTTAACTTGACGTTGAGAGATTTTAGGGAGCACTACCTCATTTTTTTAAAGGAAATTCCTTTTTTTTACAGTACATGTAACTCTCATTCATGATACTGATTATAACCTATGAGTAACCCATCTGTCCAAACATTTTGAAGCTTTTCTTACCATGGCTCTGATTGGCCTAAATACATCACATAACCCTGTATAACCAATAACATCAAATTGGCCGATAGACCTCAGGGGTAAAATCACCTTTACAAAATTTGATTGTTGAAAATTTGTTCCTAGTTGTTTATAAGAAAATAAGAAAACTTAAAAATTTCAAAAAACTAAAAAATTAAAAAATTTTTCTAAAAAGAAAAAAGAAGAAACACACACACAACACAGCTTAGGGGAAAACAAGGCTTTTTAGTCCAATTTTATCTAAAAGTTACTTTAAAAAAAACACCACAGGCTAACCAAAATCAGCGCCCAAAAGAATATGTTGACTATCAAAATCAATATTAAAAATTTGTCCTTGCGTTTTGGCATTTTAACTACCGATATCCTACTACATGTATAATCATTTAGTAATTTCTTAATAAATCACCACACAAAACAACCTGGACCATTCAAAAATAGCAGCAAGATTAAAGAGACAAGGTTTTTTTAAGGATACCAATTTCTCTAAATTTCCACTTGATAGGTTGCAAAACACTTACGGAGAATGTTTGGAAAGTTTTTTGACAAACAAGCGGAAGAGAAAACCAAAATCATAAGTTTGAACTTGGTTTGCTGTTCTAATCAGCCCCACATAGAGAAGCATGTGGTGCAGTGGATCAGCGCTCGCCTCACAAGCATAAGGTTGTGGGTTCGAGCTCCACTGTCACCTATGTGTTATGCACTTGGGCAAGGCACATTACCTTGCTTGCCTCTCTCCACCCAGGAGTATAAATGGGTACCGGCATATGCTGGGAATGCAAAACAGACTCGCTGTGCAGGAGGAGTGGTGAACCCCCCACAGCAATATTGTATGATTGAGTCTGGCCCAAACGCAAAAGACAGAGAGATGGGCACTCCGCTTGCGGGCGCACCATTTGCATATTTTTAGAGAAGCATGCTTGAATTTTCTGTCATGCATGATATAAAAATACTAAATCATCTTTTTATACATAAAAGACAATGTTTTGGGTTTATTTACTTCGGTTGTGATTAAATACATAGGTTAAGTAAATTCTAAATATTTTTTTAAAAGTTTTTTAAAAAAATGGGGGTACATTTTTCCTGGAAATGTCCTTGCATCTCTTTAATATAAAATTTGAAATGGCAGCGATAAAAAAACAACACAGAAGCTCTTGGTCAACATTCGCATGAAGGATTTTTCTACTGATGACAACCTCATCATCATCCTCACACAAGCTGTGAGTCATAAATATTTTTATCCTTGAAAAATTGAATGATAAGAACTGAGAAGTCATCTTTCTGTGATATAAGCTACAGAAATAAATAACCAACTCGGGTCAATGTTCGTGTGCTACGATTTCAGAGCTGATAACAATGCTATCTATTATCCATACTCCCGTACCAATTACTTATTTTCTGTGAAATGTGCAACAGAATTGAGGCGGATACTCCAGGTCAATGAACGAACAGAATCTATTTTGGAGCCGATAAACAACATTAACCTCGAACTGCCTTTGTAATTATTTACTGATGGCTAAAAGCAAATGTTGAGATGCATCATCGCCATGGACCTGATACTAGCATCCACATGTGTTTGCCCATCAATGGCTAGCTGATGAGTATGAGATCATATTATGATATTCAATTAGTCATTCATGACCTTTGTTTATAGATGGTGATGGTGATTCATGATACTCTGCTGGTATAGCATATAAAATGTAGCGTGACATCTCATAGGCCTAGATACAGTATCTTACCTGCAAATATAATGTCCATTGACCAATACATGTATTTTTCAAATGGTGGACATATGGTTAAGCTCCATAAAAAGTCAAAAATGGGGAATGAAGCATTTTTTTAAAAATAGTA
>JAMKCH010016938.1:0-23735 GCA_023653785.1 Ophioderma brevispina
CTATGTTGAATTTCGCTAATAGCGATTAATGTTGGTTGACTAGGTTTCTTGATCTCTGTAGATTGGTAATTATAATCCCGGCTTCATAAGGTCAAGAAATGGGAAAAAATCGCTTGAATTCTCCTCGCTTACGATGAATCGTGAATAGCAAGCAATCTCAGACGCCAGCTAATTTTACACGAAAGTGTGAGATTTTGAACCACCACTCATGCTCCTGTACATGCAAAACCTTTGAGGTTTAGTGGGGGGGACCTGCCCCTGGAGCATGGGTGTGGTCAAAAACAACCGCATGCGTATAAAGACAAGGCTCTTCCATTGATTTACGTTAAACCCTCTTATGCTAACCGATGGACTTCCAATTAGGTTTAGGCGCTATCAGGGGGATAACGGCAAGTATCTTATATTAATCTACTTTTCTCAGACGGGAAACAGTCACTCAATTTAATGGATATTGATACCTTTTTGTAATAATCACTTTGGCTTTGCTATTGGGTTTCCGGTAAAGTCTTGGCTCCTCGAGCGTAACATGGCGGTAATTTCTTTACTAGCGACAATTTGTTACCAAAATAAATTGGCGCAATACTGTGAAGCAGGAATTCATATGTATAAATGCCGTCTGCACCTCCTTCCTTTGTGGGATCAGCCTCAAATCTAACCAGATTTTTATCTGTATTCTGTATTGCTCATAATTTCCTGAGTTTTTTGAGCAAATTTTAGGGAAAATGTAAGTCTTCGAAAGCGCAAAAGCGAGCGATACAAGTAAATGATTTTGTTTCCCCCACCCTGTCGAGTGCCAAATTGTGTAATACTTGCATAAAGCTCATAGACTATTACACAATCAGTGAGGTACCACCTCACGCTGAAGTGCTGTTGCTTGAAAGACGATTTTCATTTTAGCTCTTGTACTAACCAAATCCGTTGAGTAGCATAAATATGACGCCGTTCATAAAATCGTGATAAATAAGCTTTTCTCCATTGGTATATAGCTTAATATATGCCGTCCGAGCAATGAGGATCCTTTAATAAATACCAAAATTAAAAAAAGCTTTAAATTTTTATTTTGAAATCGCAACCCCCCCCTCCAGAGTGTTTCGTTCCAATCGACATATGCGGTTCGACAAATAACAAATCAGACTATAAAAACCCTTTGACCGATGATCATCGCCGCGCTCGTAAAACATGTCGTAAAATTATTGCATATTGGTACAATTCCAACACGAGATCAATATGAATGCTAAATGCATGTGCGCCGATGTCATAGTTTAAGCCATGGCGGACATATATTGTAAAAATTGGTGCATTTCTTTATAAAAGCAATGAAACTTGGCAAATTGTTTAAAATTAAATACTGATTCATTGATTTTTAGACATGAACCACGTCACCGTCAATCATCTTCAAGGTCAAACATGTCATTTGTAGGTCATTTGAGGTCATTATTAAAAGTAGGAGATAAACGTTCCTAAGATGAGTTACACAAGGGGTGTTGCTTGCTCCTCTCTGTTCCAACAATATACATAACCACGACCAACTAGGAGTTCAGGAACCTGCGTTTTATTTATGCAGATGATCTTGGCATTAGCGCACAAGATGCCGACATCACACTTGTTGAGCGAAGACTCCTAAAGCTTTGTACTCACTACTTTTATGAGGAAAACCCACCTACTGAAATCCATCTAAGACACATGTGTGTGCTTTCCAGTCTACACAACCGTGAACCAAACGTCATCTTAAAGTTACCTGGTCTGGAACTCCCCCCCCTGGAGCACTGTGATAACCCTGTCTTACCTAGGAGTTACTTGGACCGCACTCCTCTTATAAAGACTCACATCGAGAAGACGAAGAGTAAAGTATGTTACGCAATAACATTCTGAACAAACTCACTGGCACAAGATGGTTGCTCGCCCACATACACTAAGATCGACGGAACTTGCCCTGTGCTACTCATGGGCAGAGTATGCCTGCCCTTGTATGGGAAAGATCACCCATGCCAAGAAGCTTGATCCAAGCGTTAACTGCTTCTTGCCGGCTTATCACAAGATGCCTCCGTCAACACAACGGAAAACTTGTAACATCCTAGCAGGAATTGCTCCTACACAGACATCCGGTCGTAGGTAGCGAGCAGTGAAAGAGCGTAGCTGCCAAACTTGTATCTAATGTGAAGCACCTATGTCGGGACAGATACCTGGTGCCAACCGCCTTAAATCCAGAGAGGAGAAGTTTCTTAAGCAAATCAAACTCTGAAACAGTATCTAAGGAGTTAAAGAGAGTCGCCTTGTGGAAAGAAAAGAAACAGACTGCCATCAAAACTAAGAGTAACATCTCGCGGTGTGAACCTGGTGAACCTCTCCCACCTGGAGCTGACTCATCATGGGCTGAATGGCGATGCCTCAATTATAGATTGAGAACCAAAACTGGCCGATCTAAGGGTCCTGCCGAGAAAGTGGAGCTATATGGAAGCAGATCAGGATAACCTGTGTTGTGGAACAGCACCACAGACATGGAACACTCTTGGTCTGCCCACTGCTGGAGCAAACAAGCACAAACAAGGACCTTGCGGAACTTCAGTGAAGAGCCAGACGTTGTTGTCACCATCTATGGCTGGCTCATATTTGAGAACAACAGGTTGGGACACGATAAGAAGAAGAGATGGTGACAGGATTCTCGTTTTTTTTACTCGGATCTTTTCGGCTTTTAAAAACGTGAACGCTTTGTAACGCCCGGATTCTGACTCTAAATTGAAAATGGAAGAAAATGCCGTATCTAATAATGACAACAAACTTCACAGTGTCCGAAGTTGCCCGGTTTTTTTTCAAAAAATTTTTTGTTTTTTTTTTTTTTTTCCATTTTGTCCCGGAGTTGGCACATTTAAAGAAATATGAAACAATCGGCGATATGATTTTCAGTTCAGAGAAAAATACATGTGTTAAGCCATGATCCATGTACAAAGTATTGTTAAAATGGACTCCCATTCCATATTTACACACAGCATTGTAATGTACATCGATGACAAGTTGATGCAACATGCATTCAGGCTTAACCAATTGCATTCGTAAGTACGTTGTTATTTGCAAATGAATCAAATGATTTTATATTGTTCATGTGGTTTAGGAAATATATATACGGGAATAAATTCAGTTATCAATGCCAGCCTATTCAACAATTGTTTTGCCCATTGGTTTTTCAACACATCTTGGTGGGCGGGGGGGGCTGGTTTTGAAACTTTCACAGCGCGGAGACGGTCGGGATGAAGAAGGGGGGTTTGCATAGTAATTAATTGAGCAATTCAAATTTGGTTTTTTTGGGGGGGGAGGGGGGAGCAAGCACCAATAAAATCAAGCTTCAATCATTTAAGATGTTCCTCTGAACCGTGGCCAGCACCAGGAAATGGGGTTTTGGCGGCGTATCGAGGGGCAACAAATTAAATTTAGGGGGGACAGTGAATTTGCATGACCAAAATCGCACATCACGGTCCTAGAATTGAGAATCAGGATTAAGAATTCAATTTTTTTGGGGGGGGGGGGTCCCACCCCACATGCCCTTACTGCCTTTCATCTAGGGCACCACCACTGTTTGAAATAAAAATGTTTGAAGTAGTGTTTGGGCTTATTTGATTAAACGTTGCACAAACAAAAATCCTGTCTTCGATCCATATTTTGGGAACAACTCTAGCCTCGAATTAAAGGGACCAAACTCTACAGAAATTCCTAACTCTGTGATTGGGGGCCAGCGAAAGACAAAAATGGACAATCACTTGAGACTTGAGGAATTACTTAAAGGTTGACTCCCCGATTGTCAGTCCGTGGTCTCGTACACATGTTGCCATGGCAAAGTTTGTATCAGTTTAACCGCTATAATTTTTTTTCTGATGATGTGGGTGAAAATTTTTAGTTGAAGCAATGTTGTACCACCCTCTAAAAGATGACCAAAAATGGCGACTAATTGTGGGCAATGAAACTTTGGGCCGACCTGCTTTGTGCTGATATTGTTCGTTCCAGCAAAAAAAATAACATGGTAAAATCAGAAAAGTCTACCTTTGACAGGGGGCATGCCTATAGTGAAGAATTAGGACTGTGTACTAACTTCTGTATGGCATCATGATCACAACATTAATTCAATAAATAAGCTTAGTTTTACATGGGGGGGCTTAGTGCTGGGGGTGGGGGCAGTGGGTAGCTTCCGATACAAAACCCATCCAGAAATTCAGTCAAGTTATTAAGCAATCTCGTTGGATTTACTGAATTCTTTCTCTCCTACCCTACAAAGGAACAATGGTGACAAAAATATAGGCTAATTGAAGCATGATTGAGGGATGACCAGTTTTTTTCCCAGTTAGAAATTATGCACCATATTTAAAGTATAAATAGCCCAATAGACTTAAAACAACCACATTAAATGAAAGAATCATAGCCCACGAAGTAAATTGCCATTGAAAATTTATGAGTGTGTTTCGAGGTATTGCAACCTTATTCTGCATGTTTTATGTATTTGAGCTCATTTGACATTTTGTGACCTTCTAGGTGACATTGAACTGACCTGTGCAGGTAGTGGTTCTAAATCCAATGTTTCCAAATTAATTACTAACCTCTTGCAAAAATTTGATTGTTTTCAAACAACATGCTAACAATTTTTAATCGTAATCTGCTTAATAACATTACAATGCGTGGTCAATATGACCCATAGTGCTGGAGCACCAACCAGTTTAGGATAGTTGTACCGGGGCCGGAATAACAGCATTTGTCATCATAGCTAAAATTTTTTTGATCGTATAGGGCTGTGTGGGACTTCATGAAAACCAGAGGGATGACAAAAATTAAAAGTGGTGGGCACTTTGCATACGACGCCATTTTCCAAAGTGGGGGAAGCCCTCTTAAAGGCAAAAACCATAAGGCAAACCGTTTTGCTTTAATTTTTTTTTTTTAATTCTTTATTTAATTTTACATATTAGGTGTGCCTAAAATTGAAAACCAAAGTTTTAAAATCCGTTTTTATCCCCGTCAACGGGGGTTGCCGGATTCACCTTACATTCGCAGCAACCGCCCTGACCCCTTCCTTCCATTTCACCCGATTCAATGCATCCTCCATCCTCAAACCACCCTCACTCTCCTCCTCCACTTGTTTCTTCCATGTCTTCTTTGGACGTCCCCCTCCTTACTCAAAACCTCCACCGAACTCAAAGCCTTTCTTAACAATGCTCGTCATCCTTCTCAACACATGCCCATACCAAACGAACTATTCGCCTTCGCAACCGGTTCCACCGCCTCTTCCAAACCCAACATCGGCATCAAAGTCCTCAGTCTTCAGCCTGTCCCTCAACTTCCACATCACACATCGCTATCATCATTGCTCTCTCTGGCCTTCTCAAAATCCCATCTCATTTCGACTCACTCAGACACCAGGTCTCACTCCCCTTACAGCAGCACTATCTCACCACAAACTCTTTATACACATTCCTTTCATCTTCAAAAGGATTATATTTTCCTTGCAACAACTTACCCACATTCCTAAAACTCACCCACCCATGCCTAACTCTCGACTGCCACAGCCACCTCACATCCAGCTCCCCCACTAACCTTATCCCCTAGGTATGTGAACTCCTTCACTGACTCCACCTCATCACACAACTTTTTCCTCCTGTTCCACCATCCCTCCAGCTCCCTTCTCACATCTTCTACACACAAATCTCTTGCCCAAACATAGGGTCACTCTCTCATCTTTGTGCATCTCCCATGGATCCATTTCTCAGATTTCTCCACCACCTGATTGCTTTTACATACTCTCTCTCTCTTCCCCACGACACACCCCACATGGTCTACCTTACTCGCTACCACATCCCTCTCCAACCCCCTCACCAGCACTTTTGTCTTCCCAAGGTTTACCTCAAGACCCTTACTCTCAAAAGCCTTCTTCCATTCCTTCTTCCAAACTATCAAATATTGAATGTTCCCTATATTTTCCAAGATGGCTGACATCTATTGAACACCAACCTGACAGCTTTTATAATATAGCCTAGGAAGATGAGTGTGGTGTCAAATTAAAGATTTCACATGGGTCAAGGAGTTCCATAAAACCATTTTCAAAACTGTCAGATGAATAAAAATAAGTTTCCATACGCCACTATCTTCTAAGATGGTCGACATATAAAAGGCAAAATCCCTTTATCCAGCGAGAAGTAGCAGAATAGAGGTCCTCCTCCCACACACCTAGATGACGGATTTTTGGTGACGAAGTGTATGTTTTTTGGGGTCAGGATTTCAACAGCAAGATTCTCAAAACTGTCAGGTGAGTGCATTTTTTTTCATGGATCACCAATGCGACACCCAAAATGTGACAACCGCTTGACCCACTCTATACATCCCAAACATATCAAATTTTTATCTGAAATTGCATGGGATTTTGATGTTAAATGCCTGTACTACTTTAATCATAAACTAGTATTGGTTTCTTTCAGATATGTCTAGAGTAAAATGGCCGCGAATTTCACCCACTTAAATGATCTTGTCCAGTACACCTGTTTGTATTCAATGATCGATTTTAGCAATCGTCAACAGAGGGCCGCTTCTGTCGGCGATGATCATGAACATGAACGAGTACTCTTGCTCTGCCGAGAAGTGGCCTTTGTTGGTCTAATGCTTTTACCATGAAGTTTGCCAATTGATATAATGGGATAATCGGCGTTTTGCGTATGCAATTAGGGAAGAGGCTTTCTCCTTCTCTCCTACCTCTATGGTTGGACTCACATCCTCGAACCTATAATCCAGAATTCAGAAACTGGCTGTGTCCTAGGACCAGAGTTCCAACGCTAAAGTTAACTTATACTTGCGACCCGGACTCTGTATTTTGGGGGACTTTCAAATTCATTACAACAATCGCAAAATCCACGGTCCTCTCAGGAAGCGCCCTAGGAGCCTGTGGTACTGTGATTAGTGTCCCCCAGGACCTAAACTGTGCTGTGAGTCTTAGGACCCTTGGACTGGTTATACATTGTCCCCAAGACCCTAAACTTGTGCTGTGTAGTGCTAGAGCCCTGTGGCCTGTGATTAGCGACCCAAGGCATACAGATACACAACACAATTTAAAAGCAGGCCAAACCGAGCAGTCCGCTGTGGTGTAGCGTACCGAAGCGCTGAAGGGATATGACGAGAAGACAAGATGATAACATGACGAGATAAATGATGAGATAAATGACAAGATAATTGTCATGATGATGTGATAACGGACCTGTTAGTTGCAACGTAATTGCATGATGACGCAATAACGGACATGATAGTTGCACATAAGTGCAAGATGACGCGATAGCGGACATGATAGTTGCAAGATCAGTGCAAGATGACGCGATAGCGAACATGATAGTTGCAACATAAGTGCAAGATGACGCGATTAGCGGACATGATAGTTGCAAGATCAGTGCAAGATGACGCGATAGCGGACATGATAGTTGCAACATAAGTGCAAGATGACGCGATAGCGGACATGATACACTATGAGTTACAATATGCTCATCCACCAGGGACACAGTTCAGTGGGTTGTACTTGTACATACATTGACATGAAATGACCTTGTGTGATCTGGGTATCATATATCATACCCAAAACCAGGGGGTATTATTTTCTAAATACATTGGTGAATGAAAAGTTACTGAACTGTGCCAAAGGAATTGAGATTTTACTAGCTCATAGTGATAGTGGCAACATAAGTGCAAGATGACGCGATACCGGACATGATAGTTGCAACATAATTGCACGATGACGCGATACCGGACATGGTAGTTGCACGAAGACGACTTATTCGGGCTTTTTCTACAGTGAAGCAGTATGACGACGGGCTTCAATTAGCGGTTTTCTGTGTACAATACCGCCATTGTTATAAGGGCTAGATAAAGAAGCTGATGAATTTATTATCTCGAAGCAGGTATAGTCCATTTTCCGGCGATAAACAGAAAATCGGTGAGTAAACCCGTGAGTATACTTGACTATAGGTATTTAGCAACTGCAGACTTGTCCATGGGTATTTCATGAGGCTGATACACAAAATTGTGTTGGAAACCGGGCTTTTTCAAATCTGAATCATAGCATGTTTTGTGGAGTCAGAGTGGTTTAATTACCAAATTACCTTGAGGTTTACACACAAATAACTGTTTTAGGTCTCTTCATTTCAGTGAAGGTCAACACATGTATAAGCAATACAAAACATGCAAAAACCTCAAAACCTCAGTTTTGATAAATTGAGGGTTTGTCCTATATGACACAATATGACAGCGTCATTTTAATTATGACTAATCGCGAAGATACACATCAGCGTTGTGTAGATTTTCCCTTGTAGTGTCCGCATTATTTTGACGGATTTAAAACCAAACTTGGTCGAGATGCAACATAGGATCGCTTATTGCTGATGAGGTCAAGAGGTCACATACAAAAGTCAAAGTTTAGTGAGGTCAAGTTCCAAGATTGGTCTGAATAGTAAACTTGAAGTGATTGAAAAGTTGGTAAGTGTTATTGGATCAATTCTTGAGCCATGGGTTGCAGCGTTGGACTCCTCACTTGTTGATGTGGTCGGGGTCGCATGCTTAGATCAAAGGTCGTGTGAGGTTCACAATATAAGAGGGATAATATGTAAAATTGACCTCAACCTGAATAGTTGAGGTTTATTAAACTGGCATTAGCTTGAGCCATGGGTGCAGCGTTGGACCACTCGTTGATGCGGTGGTGGGGTCGCATGTTTAGGTCAAAGATCATTATGAGACCTATTATTTACAGACCGCGACAGCAGGCGGACACATGCGGTTGAGGACCGATGATTTGGTTTTTATTCTTTACAGGATGATTTGCTATTAATCGTTGATTTTTTTCAGTATTGTTCCCTTGGTTATTAAACTTGCCTTTTGAATGTGTTTTGGCTGCCCTCTCATGTGCCATCATCGATAATAGAATACGCTTTCTGGATATGGTTGTTAAGTGTAAGTCTTGTATTTAAATGCCGAAAGAGAAAAAAAAGTTTTTATTTAAATTATTATGTGGGCACGTGTGGTCCAGTGGATTGAACGGCCGACTCATGATCTGAAGGTTTGCCGGTTCGGTTCCGTGAGGCCAACGGGTGGCATTGGGCAAGGCACTTTACACTCAAGACCTCTCTCTACCCAGGAGTTAGTCCAGGCTACAGGACCTAGTGCATTGTTATAACATATATATATAATGTTTTCCAATGTTTCTAGAACCAGTTTTAAATGCTGAATCTGAATCCAGTGATGCCAGACGGAAAACAACCTGCAGCATTTCGAGGAGGGAAACGCAAAAATTCAAAATGGCCCCCAAAACACTCAAAAAATCATGTGAATTACTCAAAAGTTGAATTTTTTTGCACCTGTCCAGTCAAAACAATCCATGGTGACCAATTCAAATGGGATCATAACGACCGAAAGTACAGGATTTCAATATGGCCGACCAATAAACAAAAGTATCTGATATTTATCGACTTTGACCGTAAGAATGGTAACATGATATATGACAATGCTTTAGCAATTCAATAATTAATTGAAACAAATATGAAAGGGCCTTTTCAACAATTTTGCTATCAATCAAATCAATAACATATTCAAGATGGCTCCAAAAGGGCAAAAATTCATTACTAATTAAATGCAAGAGCTGCAAGTTTGTGTATATCACTATAACTGCTTCAGAGCAATTTAAATATCATAACATAATCAAAGTGATTGATATCTGCAAGATGGCATCCAAGATAGGCGTTTCAATATGGCTGCAAATGTCAATTAGTAAAGGTCAGTAATTTATTCACGCTGTAGTGATACCACGAGATATATTTTGTGTTTTTTAGGTTGGATTCACATCCAAAAAAACACCAGTAAGGCTATCTTAAGTGTCATGGTCGTTATCCTTAAATTACCCCAACATGGATGCCAATGGACGCCTAAAACCTACCAAAAAAACTAAGATACATATCTCTCTAGACTATTTAGTGATCGGACTTTTCGCCGCTTAGTAAGTGCCATTTCCAGCCATATTGGATACCCATTTGGATGGCATCTTACATGTATCGATTCCTCTGAATACCTAACGAGGTACATTGATCTGATGACTTACAGGGTATTACACAAGCATTGCAGTACTAGGTTGGACACAGATATCAATTATAGCCATCTTAGAGTATCGGAAGCCGTCTTTGGATCCTATAATAACGAATTATATCAAATTTTTTTTAAAAATATGTCTTATGATTTAATTAATTTCTTGACTGCCAAAACACCAGGATCGATATCAAATTACCAACCTTCAGTCAGAAATAGATCACGATCAGACACTTTATTGTATTTGCGGCCCATATTGAATTCATGATTACGTGGTTACAGAATCCTATGTTAATTGGCACAATGGATGTTAAACGAGGCCAGGATGAAAAAAACACAACTTTTGAGTGAATAAGAGATTAATGTTTTGTGTTTTGGTGGCCATTTTGATTTTGCGTTTTTTACAAAAATGCTCAAGGTTTTTCGTCTGGCATCCATCGGATTCCAAATTACTTTTGAGTAATTCACATGAGTTTTTAGTGTTTTGGGGGGGCCATTTTGAATTTTGCGTTTCCTCGAAAAAATGCTCAAGGTTTTTCGTCTGGCATCCATCGGATTCAGATTCAGCAGGATAAAATGGTCTAGAAAAACACTGAAAAACATTATAATATGTAATAACAATTGGTCACTTGGTCTGTAGCCTGGACTACTGTGGCTCTGTGTGATGTCCTTCGCAACATCGATCAACGTCAGTAGACAGGTGCTAAGTAGCGTTTGTAAACATTGATGTCACGGGTGCAGGTCGTGTTCCGAAGGGTCATTTGTCGCACGGTTGTTGTTCCGAAAGGTTATTACTCCGAAGGTCTTTATTCCGAAGGTATTTAATCCCGATGGTATGTATCCGAAAGTCTATTTCTACGATGGGTAAATTAATCGAACGGCAATTGGTCCGAAAGGTTATTCCGAATCTAAAAAAGGGTGATTGCTCCGAAAGGTTTTTATTCGAAAGGGGTCATTACTCGAAAGGTCGTTTCTCCGAATTTTCGGCATATCGACCTTTAGGCTTACATTAATAAAAACCTTCGGAATTATGAGCTTCACATAGAAAAGTGTGGTCGGAGTAATTGACCGTTCGGAGAAAAAACCTTTCGGAGCAATGACACGTCGGAATATCGAACTGTCCCCGATGTCAAACATCTAAAACCACACCATGAATAACCCAAAAGTTGATCAGGGCAAAACAGATTGACTACATTTTAAACCGGAATAAATTTGACGCTATTTAGAAATTACAAGCATTGTTGATGATATCGATCAGTTTTCTACTGTCAAAGAGCGATGCAACGTTTTAACACACCTAATTATAAAAAAGGGAACATTACTAAAAAGTTTTGCTCATAACAATATCGACTGGTTTTGATCCTTGCCGATTGATGGCCAAAAAATTCGCAGAAATTGAATAGAATGGGTGTGAAGAAATACTTTTCAGCATGCACCTTCCAAATCTTAGTGGGTATTAATGAATACCAACTTTTAGTCCACGATTTTCTCCCGACACCTCTACCTTCTCTAATATTAATTAAAAAACCGAGGGTCAAGCTAATTGAATGGACAGTACATAAGTATTGGTCATTGAATACACGTGGCCTCGGAGATGCTTCTAAGCGCAGAACAGGTGTTTAACTGGTGGCATAATACAAACAACTCTATTTTCTTTATTCAGGAATCCCACAGTTCGGTAAATATGGAGCGCGTGTGGAATGCTGAGTGGGGTGAAAAGAGCTATATTCCATTGGTACTCCCCCCTAATAGCAGAGGGGTTTGTATTTAACAAGAAAACGCAACCTGGAAGTTACTAAATCATACGCTTATAATGATGGTCGGATTTCTAGTATATATGGTTCTTATTGAATGGTCAGAAAATTACTTTAATCAACATTATGGGCATAATAATGACTGACCATCTTTTTTGAAAACGGTCATGATCTTCTTAAGAATTTTGATGTGGAATCGATAATACTGGGTGGTGATTTTAATTGTGTTTTGAATGTTGACTTAAAAAAAGGCGGTGAGCTCATACTCATTCCAATCAACAACGTGTACAATTCCATCATGGACAACTATGATTAATTGAATTTGGAGGAGAACGTAATCCAAATGTTCAATGATATACATGGCGCTTGTTAACCCACCGATTACAATGCAGTTTAGATTACTCGCTTGTGTCTTTAATTCCGCTCAAATCGATAAAAAATGTGAAATAGTTGTGGTTTTAAAAGCGACCACTATGTGTAAGATAAATTGTCCCAAAGACCGAGGCAGGAGGTAAGGGCTTTTGCAAGTCCACTACTTCACTTTTACATGACCCTGATTGTGTGGCACAAGTGAAACAAGTATTCACGAATCGTTAATAATAATCCTGATGTTAATCCTGCTTGTTTTGGGATTTCCTAATGTAAAATCCGTAGTCTTGCAATTAGTTATTCTATCCGATTATAAAAACAACGCAAGTAAAACTGAGACTAACCTCAAGAATAGTTAAACAATCAGGAGGAAAGGACACATAAGATCCATCCATATTTGCTTGACTTATTAAATATATGTAAAACGAGGCTTGAAAATATTTATAGCTTCAAAACATCACGGCTGGCCTCGTCCAACACCAACGGATAACTTATACATCCAGGAATTGCTCCACCAGGACATCCGTCGTATGTAGCGAGATGCAAGAGCGTAGCTGCCAAGTATCTAATGTGAAGACCCTATGTCTGGACAGATACCTGCTGGCCAACCGCTAACAATCCAGAGAGGAGTTTCTTAAGCAAAGTCCAACCTCGAACAGTCTCTAAGGAGCTAGAGAGTCGCCTTGTGGAAAGGACTTGCCATCAACCCAAGTAGTAAACATCTATCGGGATTGAAACCTGGTGAGCATCTTTCCACCTGGAGCTGGATCTCATGGGCTGAATGGCGATGCCCAAACAGATTGAGAACCAGAACTGGCCGATCTAAGGTTTCCTGGCAGAAGTGGGGATACTGGAAGCAGATCAGGATACTACCTGTGGTTGTTGGAACAGCACCACAGACAATGGAACATTTCTTGGCGTGCCCACTGCTGGAGCAACAATTGTACAAATAAGGACCTTGCGGAATTCAGTGAAGCAGCCCGACGCTGTACCCATCTCGGGTGGCTCATATTTGAGAACCACGTGTTGGACACGATAAGAAGAATAGAAGAAGCTTCAAAACAAAGGGTGCTATGATAAGATCTTGTGCACAGTGGGTGGACAATGGTGAAAAATATACTCGATATTTTACTAACCTTGAAAAAGGGGATCAGCCCAGCAGTTTATTACAAAATTAGAAACCGATGATGGTCGATTGCTTAAACAGGTAAAGATATTCTGAAACGAGGAAAAAAAAATCTCCCAGACCTATTATAGCTCCTGTAATCCTCCAGAATGTAACCTTAAACGAATTCTTCCTCCAATGTTAATCCCTAGGATAACTGAGGAGCAGCAGCAATATCATGCGAAGGATGAGTTACTCGTATTTCTGTGCTGAAAACCATGCCTAATAATAAACCCCCGGCAAACTGATGGAGTTCCAGCAGAATTGTATACATTTTTTTTTGACGATATATGCCCCTACCTTCTGACTCTTTTAATTATGCTTTTGATAGTGGGTACTTTGTTACTGCCAACGAAGAGGGATATTAAACAAAAATAAGTAAATTGCTGTACCAACTTGCTTCTCAACAAAAATAGCATGTGTATGTACACTTGTACTAGAGCGTGGGCCTGACGTTCGATCCTCGCAGGTCTTCATCCAAAGGCAAACTGACACACACAACAGAGAGACCAAACCATATAACAAACGACAAACAAGAGACAAAAAGACGGAACCATGCAAAGGAGGGGTAAAGGGGGAGAAAACTGAAAAGAGAACGAGGAAATTAAGAACACCAAAGATGAGTGACGAATACCAAGAAATCAGTGGGGAATGGAGAAGTGGGGGACGGAGGAGTGATGGGAAAGGGACTGGAGAGCCTGCTGGAAAAAGAAAACAATACAGAGTTAATGAACAAGGGGGGGAGATAATGAACAGGAAAGCAGTAGGGCATGAAAGGGTTAAGCTGAAAGAGAAAAATGGGACATAGAGTAGTGGAGGAGGGAAGGAAATATTGATCAAAGGATGGGGCAATGGAAGACCGGAAATTGAGAAAAATGAAAGAGAGAGAAAAAGGGGGAAAGGAAAAATGAATGGGAATAACATACAAACAAAGCATAACTAACATATAACAAAATAAAGCAAAATAACATGTAAACAAGAACAAGCATAAATAACATAATAACAAAAACAAAGCATAATATATCATAACAAAAGCATATATAACATATAAAACAAAGCATTAATAAACACTATAACAAAAAAGCATAATACAGGGTGAGTCAGAAAAAAGTACACCCAAATGAATGAGGGATTTTTAATGAAGAAACATTCTTAACGGAATTTACCAAACTTAATTCCTGTGTTAGATATTCTGTGTAATCAGCTTTCACAATAATTTTAACTTTTAAAAGCGACCAGCCATGCAAGGCTACAGTTATTTTTGTGAAGGTATCATTTTTTGCCCCGAACAAATTGCATTGCATACTGTACACATGAGATACCACGCAGGGAGGGCTTCCCAAAATAAATAACTGGTTAATTTCTTTGCCGCCGTATTTAAATGATAAGAGGACATGATGTTGAATGATAATGTACAATACTTAAGATTTAAGAAATTAACAGGATAGATGTTTGAAATGGAAACATGTTTTGTTTAATGCTTTATCTGTTATCCAGCCCTCTACAGGTTTTTGGAAGTTTCTACGTGGAAATCAAGCATAGTTGAAAAGATTGCTGCAACTTGTTGCTCACGGTCCACAAATTATTTCATGTAAATATGTATTTGAATCTGGTTTCATTGTACAGTTTTACCCAACGATGTACCCTGACATTTTCATTTGGAGAGGGGGGAGGGGGGGACCAGGCGATGGAACCATTTCTTGGGCATCACTAAAACACTTTGAGGAAGGTGAACACGTTAACCAGTCATTACTATAAATGTATTCATGATCGTTATTGGAGCCAGGGGGGCAATGATTTTGAGTGCGGATCCCGCCTTTCCATACCCTCCCCCCCCCACGCCCTCAACAAACAGATGGTTACGTCACTGGTGTTCCTGACATTATTCTTTTGTTGTAATTAATGGCGGATTATGCATGCAAACTCCCAAGAAGGAACGGCAGAAAACCAAGAGACTCTTTGGGGTATCTATCGTGAACTTGTTCGTCTTTCCATTGGGTAACTTTCACTCTGCCAGCTGAACTTTTGACGCTGTTAACAATTTTAATTCCGTTAATTTTTATATGAGAGATAACAAAACAGGGAATGTACTACAAAAAGAAAATATATGAATAGCACAGAGAATTCCAAGACAATCGCTCAATTGGTTGTACTTTTTTTTGACTCCCCTGTATAACATATACACAAAAAACGCCTAATGATAATTGAAAAATAATAAATATAGTGAACAAGAACAATCAATGCCTAATAATAATAAGCATGGTAAAAAAGTAGGCATACAGAGAAGAAAACATTGAAAGGAGAAGCTGAAAAAGGGGGTGGGGGTTAGGTTACAATTTGAGTAAAAAAAAGGGCCTTAGTCGTTCCCTTCCTGGATGTTGAGATCATGGGGCTGGATGGTGAGTAGACGCCTCATCCACATCTTTTCTTTGCTGCTGAGGACGGACAGTTGCGGGGCGGTTTGCCAAGAAGATTCAATTACCCGGTAAGATCATATCAAAATAGTATGGTTAGGTAGTTGAAGTGCGGACCCACCGGTGTTTCCATCTTGCTGGTGTTGACTGTGGACCTATGGCCATAGAAGCGTTCTCTTCAGAGGGAGGTCTTGGTTTCCCCAACATACTGGACTCCACCAAAATCTGCCAAGAAAATAAGATAAATGACAATAGAAGTACTACAGGTGATGTTGCCTCGGGTCTTGTCGTTGGTACCAGTGGCATGACTGTTGAACGAGTCTGCCTCCTGTGTGTGGTCCTTACAGACGACACATCTCGAACCGGTGCACTTGAAAGTACCTTGCTGTGTAGGAGAAAAGGTATCATTTAGTGGGGGGACTGAAGCCCCACCCTCACAATCATGTCACGTAGCAATGCGGGACGTCGTAGCCAGATGGGAGTGTCAGAACAGCACGGCGAAGCGATCTGAAGTGTGACGAATATGATGGTTAGTGTTAGCAATACGACGCAGGGGAGGAAGACGGTATGAATGTGACCACAAGGGGAGTTTGGGCGTATATGTATCCCTGGTTTTCTGGTTCTCTTCAAGAGCTGTAAGTCCGGGGGTGGTGAGTAGGCTCTCTGGATTGCTTGTGAACTCTGCTGGTGCTGTGTCCTCTGTCCACTAGGTGTTTCTTCAAATTCCTGAATGGTATAAAAATCTAGAATCATTAGACCATATGCGCCGAAGCGAAGAGCCTGACTGGTAAGCTGCCAGTCTTACAGTGGCGAGGGTGGACACTGAGAGGAAAATGGGGAAGATACTGATGAGTGTCTGTGGGCTTGGTATATATATCTGTGGAGAGGGTGCCTTCTTCTTTCTGATGGTGACATCAAGGAAATGTACCCTGTGGTGAGAATATTCGATAATGTGAATTTAATGGTCTGTGGAAGGAATTTGATGTGGTTAGTAAAACGTGATGAGGCTCTCCCATCGCGGGTCCAGATGAAAAATACATCATCAATGTACCTCACCAAAACCAAGGACGACACTGTGTTGCAGCAAGCACTGCTCTTCAAGACAAGGGCAAGCCAGCGAGGGCGCCATCCTCGTTCCCATCGCCGCCCATGTACCGAAAGTAATTGTATCATAAAGTAAAATGAGTCTTGTTAGTACATGCTTCATCAAAGGTGGCCAGCCTCATCAATGGGGGGAGTTGTGTGGCCGCTTCTGCGCCCAAAGCGGCACAGTGGCGCGATGCCTTCATCAATGGGGAATATGGGTAGAGGGAGGGCGACAATCACAATGTCCCAATGATGGCGGTGCTGGAACCTGGTCCTGACAGCTTCAAGTTTCATGAGAAAGTCGGGGTGTCTTGAATGTAGGAGGGAGCCTGTGGAACAAGAGGTTAAATAATGGTCAACAAGAGAGAGATGTTTTGCCGGTTGAACCGTTACCAGAGTGATACAAGTCATTAATTTCCATTGTTTCTCTTTGTTCAGCTTTCTCTCCCCTTTACCCCGCCGTGCATGGTTCCTGTTTTTGTTCCTGTTTGCATATTGGTTGTCTCTCTGTTGTTTTGTCCAGTTGCCTTTGATGAAGATCCTGCTATGATTGAAACGTCCGGCCCACAATCTAGTATACGGCATTATTAAAATGATACCAAAAAAGAGCTAAAGATCCTACTCGTCTTAACAACTGGAGACCCATCTCACTACTTAACTAGATTAGAAAATAATTACCAAAATGCATAGCTGAGAGGTTAAAAAACAAAGTATTCCCAAATCTCCTTCTGACTCTGGTACTATCCAGTATGCCAATATAATATTGTCATGGTTTAATTTTTATGGTTGACTTTGAGAACAGCATTTGACCGTAAACTTGGATGGTCTTTTATCTTTAACTCTTAAATACTTTAAACTTTGGCCCAATATAATTAAATGGATTCAGGATTTATTCAATAATCATTTATGTGTTAATAATGGGCACGCCTCAACTTTTTTTTCCATTATCTCGTGGTCGTCGTCAAGACTGTCTCCTTAGCCAATACTATTTGTTATTTGTAGCGAAATTTAAACCTTGCCATTAGGAAGCAATAGAAAATATAGAAGGTATTCAAATTATGGAGACCAACATTGCCTTGAGTGCATATGCCGATGACACCACTATTTTTGAAGATGTAGAATCTTTACAAAAATGTCATGCTGTTCTCAATCAATTTAGATTTTTTCAGGCCTTAATGTAAACCTTGATAACTGTGAGGTCGTTTAACTGGTGGCTTTAAGAAACAATCCACCAAATATAAACCATTTGGGTATCATGTACTTGTAAAACCGGACCAGTTAGGCGTCTTGGGGTTTCTATAACATCTATCTTGATATATGTTTGAAGTTAAATTTTCGGCTATAGCTTCAAAGTTAGAGATATTTTAAGAGTCTGTCTATGAGGGATCGACCCTTTGGTAAGATCGTCATTATAAGTCACTGGATATTTCTCAGATTGTATTCTTTTGTCAGTTGTTGCAAACCACCATCTTAGTTTATTAAGAGATTGATACAATTATTACAAATTTATTTGGTTGCAACCTGATAAAATAATCGTCTTACACTAATCGGTGATTATGATGATGGCGGGCTTAGAATGTGTCATGTTCCCTCAATGACCAAAGGTTTAAAAATCAATTGGAGCAAGAGACTACTTGATTCAAATAACAAAGGTACTTGGAAGTTATTTTATAATTATTATTTGAAACCTCTTGGTGGAAATCTTATATGGCTATGTAACCTGAAGTCTACTGAAAAATGCATTACCTCTATTAATAATACCTTTATACATGTAAGAGATGTTGTTGCCTCTTGGTGTGATGTTACATATAATATTCCTAATTCTGCTTATTCTAACCAAATCCTTTGGAATAACTCACATATTAAAATTAGTGGCAAAACAATATTTAAAACAAATTGGTTTAATAAAGGTATTATTCGTGTAAGGGACATTCTTACCGATGAGGGAAAAGTTATGTCATATACTGAATTCACCGATAGATATAATTTAAATATTAACTTTATGAATTATTTTTCAGTGGTTAGTTCAATTCCATATGTTTGGATTTCTGATATGGAAGCTGATCATGCACGTGTAAAAGATTATGACAGTTTTCAAGATGAATTGCTGAATGAAATCACCAAGTGTCGTAAAATCTGCAGATATATTCATTCCCTTTGTGTTAAAAAGTTGTATAAAATTCCATCAGCTGTAGCCAAATGGTCTGCTGAATTAACGACTCTAACTTGGATTGGAGCAATAAAGACTGTCCCAATAAAAACTATACAATCAAACTAAAAATTATAAAAAATATAAACTGTGCATTTTTGCCAGATATTTTGACTTTATTTGTTAGACAAGATCATAAGCTAAATCCTCGCTTTTATTCCATCCAATTTGATGGACCCTAAGCGGAGATATTGTCAGTTGAACACAAAGGATAAAATACCACTTGGGCCAGTTTCACCTGGAGGTTCAAGAAACTAAAGGTATAAGGCGTGTAGCATCATTGTGGGATTAAACCGTTTTCAAACAAAAGAATATTGCACAGATCAGAGTGAATGTATTATCATGCATTGAACTAATCAATATATTATTTTTCAGTGAAAGCACCAGAAATTATTATGTTGTGGGTGAAATAAGGGACTTACTCTCAGGGGGACAATAATCATGAAATTCATGGAGATTTGGGGAATTTGACTGCTGAAACTATTGTAACAGTCTACAAGTCTGTTGAGGGACAAATGTGTGGACAACGCTCTAATGTGGAGGGACAATTTACCCTTACTATATTCCCCACTGCCTCCAAGATGCCAGGGAGGAATATAATGAAAAAAGCAGTGTTCAACAAAGAGAAATAAGGAAAGGATGGTTGTGTTCAAAGGTCTCAGTTACTTGAAACAAGGGAGTTTTTATGGTTCTACCTTCTGCTGAAACCTGGAGTAAAGCTGAGACAACAAGACTGTTTGGAATTGAATTTCCCAATGCTACATGATTTATTAGCAATTGCGACATTATAAAGTTATAAATTATGTTATATCAATAAGTAGCAGCACTTTATACCTACTTTTTATTTTAATTTTCAATAAAAAATGTCTTGAAGGTGATTTTCAATGCCTTTGTTGATATCAGGATAGCCGAAACTGGCCCAACAGGTTTTTCGACTGTCTCAGATAATTAGTCATAACTCCTGAATCCGACCCCCAAATTACACCAACTAAAAATCTCACGAAAGCTGGAACACTCCTAAAAAGAATCAGTAAAACCCCAGTTGAGATGAACTTAATATTTTTGCCAAAAAAATGAATCTTTGATTGCATAGTTTTTTTTTGGACAGTCTGTTTTTATTTAAATTCATTCGGCAATTCACCTTCTACTAAAATCAGGTTTATTTTCAATATTAGATTTCTTAACCGATTTTTGATGGTAAAGGACTTTCTCTTTAGAATCAGATTGATTCCATCTAATTTGATTTATGTACTTTTTGTAAAGGTTCCTCTGAACACCATTATATACATTTATTCGGGAAGCACGATACTATTGCTTTGGCAGCTTTTAATTAGAATTCTTTTACAGAATAGTGTGTGTCTTAACATTTAAGGACATTTCTGTGTAATGAGTGTGAAAATGATTAATAATATAAAATTATAATTTTATAATTGTGTATTATTGCTAATATCACTTTATATATATCTAAGCAGGTGTCTAAACAAGAAGCCTAACTTTTAATATCTTTGAAAATATGTTAAAATTTGCAAAAAGAGGTTGAAAAACAATGCACTCGTAATGGACAAAAATCTATCAATTGACTGAAATATCTCATCACATTACAATCCAAGATTTTTTTTTGTACATTCTTCTTTTTTTTAATTTCTCTATTTATGCTTGTATGTCGGGTATTTTTATGTAGATATTGTTTGATTGCTAAAATTTTGCGTTGTAATATATAAAACTGTTGGTTGATTTGTGCGACTTGTGGTACATAATAAAGTCAGTTTGACAAAAAAAAGAAAATAAATTCCCTGTGTAACATCAGTCGGGCGGGTCACAAAGTGACGCTTGACCTCGATTCTCGTTTTCATTCAGTTATCCAATTATTTCGCCGAGGGTTGAAAACGCGCTTTAAAACCTCGCGCTTTCTGATTATAATATCAAACTCTGTTCAGATAAAGTTTCGATAGTTCAAAGACACTACATCTATATATTATAGGTCATATTTAGAATTATTACCCAAACATTAACAAATAAGCGCTTTACCTGAACAACATCAACCCACTAGATTTCAGTGTGGTGGAACAGAAACAAAGAAGACAGTCCCATATTTTTCCCATCATGGTATTGAAATTACTTAAATGTTTAAGAGATAAAACATACCAAGACAAAATGTTTCAGGTGTTGCCTTCCCTCCAAACAATGCACTGTTACGGTTAGGGTAACATTGAACTTCACTAGGATAAGTTTCTAACCCTAACACTCTTTCTGTTTTTAGTCTATATTCGGAAGAGCAACAGGGATAAATTACAGAAGAATTGAGGATGGCCTAGCTCGGGGGGGGGGGGGGGTTCAGATTTGGTTGGTCGGGATGTGCGACTGAGGACTCAAAACCCATATCCTACTTCTAAGGGTCATTTGGTAGAGAAGGATACCCATTTCCAAGGATTTGCTTCAAATATATACCCCTTTTTCCATTTTTGCCTTTTAACATTATTTGAGGCATTTTTGGGGGGGGAGTGGGGAAAGTGGGATCCATTTCTAAGGATTTCACAAGAAAAAAGTGAACCAGTGGAGCTGTAGTCCCCTCTCTGCGTTCGGTGACATCTCCGTTTTAGTATGTAAGTACCCCTCCCCCGGATAGATAAAAGAATATTGATATGGTTTTTAAAATTGGGGAAAATATGCTGCCGACCCAAGGAAATTTTGAATCTGCATGAGCTTTGATTGCTACGCTGTAAAAAATAACCGTGCAATTAACAGTGAAATACTGTAAATAATGACAGTATTTCACTGTAATTTGGAATACAGCAAAATACTGTAAATTTTATGTTCACTATCCAGACCTATGATGACCTAAATTAAAAGTGGAGATTTTATTCAAATGCTAATGAGTATCAACATTATTATTCAATATTATGAATTTTTCAATTATCTGATTAAGTAAGTACTAAAATTTAGAGGAAAAACACCTTACCTGGAAATCCGGCATCCATTTTACCCACAAAAGTCAGTAAAAATACAGCTTTATAGGATTCATTCAAAGTTACTGTATATTTTACAATTTGATGTAATATATTTTACAACAAAGTGTAATTTTTACAGTATGTGTACTGTAAAAATTTGTTGATAAGCCTACTAAGTTTAGATGTCCGTCAGTGATTTCTTTATTTTCCATGCATTCACAATCTCTGTAATAACTCACCAACTATAATGGTTTAAGTGGTTTGATTAAAATTAATTTTTAGAATATACTGTAATTTTTATCAGGGGGGCAGAATGAATGACCAGATTTTCCGGTAAAATTTCCAAAACGTTTGCAAACTGTATGAAACTGTTCAAGAATGAATTGATTCATCCAGAGCAATAGCATTTTTTGAAAGCTAGAAATATTGATAAGAATGAGAGACTCTTCATGGATATCATTGTTTATACCGAATATAAAATTTCTGGAACAATTGTCTTTCTTGACATTGAAAAAGCATTTGACAATGTCTTTCATGATTTTCTATTTGAAGTTTTAAAATACGTTAAATTTTGGGAATAATTTTATGAGCTATACATTTTTACAATGGTAGAAAAAGTTATAAATTACACTGTTGCCCGTAAAGTTTTTTTTTCGAAAGATTTTTTTTCCAGACCCAATCTTAATATTTATTTCTATCTGAATGCCTCAGTAATTACATTAGAGTAGGTGAATAATTCCCAACCACCCAGGTGAAGTGAACCCATGCACAATTTTGCATAACGAAATATTCGGGTTGCAAAATCAACTGATAAGTCTAAAGCTATTTAGATTGGGAGTAAGGGAGGTACTGATATTTTCCGTCATAGGGAGCTGTCATGGAAGACTACAATACTCTTAGTATAATCATTTAAATATTAAATCCATGTTTGACTTGAATTACAAAGTTATATTTTGAAACAAATTGAACGAACGTTAAGTTGTTGGAGGGCAAGAAACCTTTTTTAATTGGGGAAATTTGTGTTATAAGTTACTATTATTGTCCCACTTCTTTGCCAATTTTCGGTTCTCTGTATTAAAATGCTAAAGTATTCCTTTGATTCTCTTGATTTTTTTGTATTCATTTGAATAAGAGGGTGAAAAAGAAAGACCATGTGCTTGGACTATTCTGATGGTGGTTTGAGGATGATTGATCCATTATAGATTTTCCCTGGCTCAAAGAATATCTACTATAGTAGATTCCAATTGATGGTAGAGTTATGGGCGGAGTTTGGACTTTGTCCATTACTCAAAATAGGGAACAGAAATACCCAGAAATTCTTCGATTTCTTCCTCGCAATACAAAAGAGATCGAATTGAAAGAAACTGACCAACTACAAATAAAGTTACGTTGTTCGGCCAGTCAATACTTTGTATTTTATACTATGTGATACATAGGGTGTCTACCCCAGAATTGGTTTTAAACATTGCCTACAACAACATATCATAAAGTTTTAGAAGGCTTCAGTCAGCTGTGTGTAACAATGCAGAACTTTTATCTTCACTATTCATAAAATCAGCTTTCACCTGCTTTCACTGAAACTATTCCTGGACGCATAACCCCCGCAGCCGCGCGCAAGTGGCTGTAAGCCTGCTATTAACTAAAACGGGGATCCGTCTGCTCATTACAGTCCACGGTAAGGGTATTTAGCCGGCTGACTATGTTTTCAGT